>PVKM010022713.1:0-21639 GCA_004027735.1 Carollia perspicillata
CCCTCTCCCCTCTGAATACTATCATCCCCTTTTCTATTTCAATGTCTTTGGCTATATTTTGCTTGCTTGTTTGTTTAGTTGCTTAGGTTCCTGTTAAAGGTGAGATCATATGGTATTTGTCCTTTACTGCCTGGCTTATTTCAGGAGTGGTTTTCTTTAGGAAACAGTTTTAGCAAAAACATGGTAATAGAAGTAATTTAAGATGTACAAGACATATTAAATTCTTGACTGACTCCCAGTTGCCATTTTTTATGCTTTGTATTATAGGACATAAAAACTACCCCCATCTGTGGAATGTTGAGGTTATATCCAAGACAGAGTCTCCCATATTAAATATCCCACTATTTTCTGGTTGTACCAAAAACTAAACAAGTAAATGATTTCACCTCTTTTAAAAAAGCATTTACACTTAAAAAAATGGGATGATATGAAATTACCTCCTTAAAAATGTTTCTAGAGCTACTAAAAAACTTGCATTTATAAAACAGTTGATAAAAATATTACTTAAAAAATAGATTTATTTATTTATTTTCAGAGAGAGGGGAAGGGAGGGAGAAAAGGAGGGAGGGGAACATCAATGTGTGGTTGCTTTTCACATGCCCCTACTGGGGACCTGGCCCCACAACCCAGGCGTGTGCCCTGGACTGGGAATCGAACCCACAAGCCTTCGCAGGCTGGTGCTCAGTCCACTGAGCCCGCCAGCAAAAATACTACTTTTGATTGAACAAGAAGAAAGATGGACCACATATAAGGCATGGTGCGTGATACTAAACAGACTTGGCTTCTTTCTCTCCTGCTTCATCAGAGATTGGACTTGCCTCCTTTTTAGTTTGTATGTTTTTCCCCAGGTAGATCATCTTTATTTTCCTGGTTAACCACTTCGGCCTGTATTCTCTGTTTCCTTTTTCCCTTTTGATTGCACTTTTTTGTCTGAAGATTTATCCTTCCCTGCTATTTTTTTTTCTTTTTTGCCACTTTTTCAGGAGCAGGTTTAGCCAGCAACCTCCTGGATCTCTTTTTGGGCATCTCAGTGGTGGGGCAGACACAAGTGCCTGCAGCCACAGTGTTTACTGAGACCCTTTGCAAAGCTGGGCTGCCTGGCCACTCCTGCTTCTCAAGAACTACTCCTCTCTCCTGTTTAAAGGAAAAAAAATTGTTCCCTGGTGATATTGGGCTGATTTCGAATGAGTTAGATGCATGCCCTCTGGAACACAGAAGGAAATTCTCTTTTACATTGATTGACCTGGCTTTTCGATCAGGAACAAGAAGTGATCTTAACTGACAACAGATTCAACCTTTCAGTTATAATGTAATTAAAAGCTGCAGATTAATTATTCTAATACCATCTCTTTTGGGAGAGATCCCTTAACTTTTAATACCTTCGTATTAAAAGGTGGCTTTCTGTTGAAACACTTGTCCTTGTTAGGTTCCTTGGAATTCAGCAAAATTGAATGTTAGGCCTACTGTGGCTGTCTGTTACAGTATATGACTCTATACTTTTTGATAATGAATAATTGTATCACAGATGCTTAAAGGGAAATTTACTCTTCAGATCACTGCCTCTCAGGCTGTATCAGTATCAGTACTCTAGGCCCTAGGTTCTGATCTGTCTTTAAGAGCCATGGTTGTGTTACTGATGGGGAATGCCCATTACATAAGTCAAACACGGGAGCCATTGCTATGTAGCCTTCCTTTGGCAAACTGTATAGCACCCAATGATGCATTTGGGATACTAATTTCACTGTCTTCATTCACTTTTTAAGAAAATAATTTCAGTAATGTATTTTTTTAAATTTATTTATCTTTAGAGGGGAAGGGAAGGAGAGAGGGAGAGAAATTCCAATGTATGGTTGCCTCTCGTGTGTCCCCTGCTGGGAACTGGCCTGCAACCCAGGCATGTGCCCTGACTGGGAATTGAAACGTGTTGTTTGATTCGCAGGCTCGTGCTCAATCCACTGAGCTACACCAGCCAGGACTAAGTAATGTATTTTTATTTTGCTGTGTTCCTGTGCTGCTTTTTGTCATCTCAGATCCTTTTCAAAAATAAGATGAAATATAAACAGATTAAGTAGCCACAGGCACAGTCATTTTAGAAGACTGAAAAATATAGTCACGTAGGTTTCATATCACTTCCTATTTAAAGTCGTAACATTGTTCTGTAGCATTCATTGGGATTTCTTTTTTGCTGCAGTACGTTAAAACCTGAATATTATGTACTTTGAGCTATAAAAATTCACATGTTGAATATTAAGGTACATTTAATAATTTTTCAAAGGAAATGTTTAGAACAGTTGTTTCTGGCATAGTAATATATTTCAAAAGAGTGTATGACTTGCCTGTTTATTACATTTTAATCAGAAAAATTATTAAAATGATTTGTTACATTTGTACTGCATGGGTTAGCTATTACTGTTGTTTAAAAGTACTAAAAGTTTATACTGTACCATTTTGTACTTGCTTCATTTGTGTGTTTATTCTCTGATGCTCATTTGAATTATAAATGTTCACAGAATGTTGAACATCTGAGGTGTTCTTAAAAGCATACTTTTGTTGATTAATAGTGGGGACCAGTCTATATGGAAACCTTAAACTTTACAGAGAAAGGTATAAAATCCTATTATCTTTCTATTTTTTACCTACAACAGTTGTTTTTAATATGTTTAACTGAACTTTGAGTAAATTTTGCTATGTTCTCAAGTTATGATGGTAATTCCAACTATTTTCATTTTTGCTTTTTAGATATTCCTCTTCGTCAAGTTATTGCTGAGGAATGTGTTGCTTTTATGTTAAACTGGAAGGAAAATGAATACCTTACACTTCAAGTTCCTGCCTTTCTGCTTCAGAATAATCCATATGTAAAGGTAATTCATGTTTAATCTAAATAAAAGAATTACCAGGGTGGAATTATTGGGCCTGTTTTTCTCTCTCTTTTTTTCTCCTAATTCTCACCCAAGGACATGAGAGAGGGGGGAAGGTAGGGAGAGAGGGACACAGATACTAGTGTGAGAGAGAAATATCAATTGGTTGCTTCTCGTACACACCCCAATGGCAGACCAAACCCACAACATGGGCATGTGCCTTGACCAGTGTATGGGGTGACGCCCCAACCAACTGAGCCGTATCAGCCAGGGCCCTAATTTTTTCATTTTAGATGTATACTACTTAAGCAACTTGTCAAATTTCTGGGATACAGTTTAAGATTGGACAAATGTTCATTGGTTTGTAGTTTAAAATACAGTTTTTTGATAATTCAGGCACTTGAGTTTGCCTTCTCTATTGTTTTTTTCTAATACCCTATGGTTCAATGAGAATGCAGGCAAACATTTTGTAGCTAACAGATGAAATTTTGTTATAATCCTAAGCTAATGAGAGGTGAGCCAGGTTTTCTTGCTTTGAATGAGAAAGTCAGACTTGACTATGAAAGCTCTGGAATACACAGGTACACCTGGGTGCAAACTGGTGGTGCCTGTTTTTCATTTGAGCACCTTACCCTTTAGAGTCTTTTTACTTCTGTAAGTTTGATGTGCCCGATTCTTTTTTTTTTTTTTAAGATTTTATTTATTTATTTTTAGAGAGAGGGGAAAGAAAGCAGAAAAAGGAAGAGAAACATCAGTGTGTGGTTGCCTTTTGCACACCCCCTGCTGTACCTGGCCTGCAACCCAGGCATGTGCCCTGACTAGAAATCGAACTGGTGACCCTTAGGTTCACAGGCCAGCGTTCAATTCACTGAGCCACACCAGCCAGGGCATGCCTGATTCTTATAAGTGTACATGTTTATTATCAGTAGTTACACCCACGTCAGGGTTCATTGAACTGCCTGTAAGTTGTTTATTTTCCTTCCTTGATTATCTTCCTTGTATAACTGAAAATGCTTCTAGATGAAGGAGACATCAGAAATAAAGAGGGACTAGAGGTTTTCCCTAAGATTCTTCTTTCTTTCATGTGTTAATATTATGTATACCCTGATCTGCAGTGAGCTTTTTGTCCTTTCTGCTTTTGTCGTTAAGAAAAACAAGAGAGCCCTGGCCAGGTGGCTCAGGTCGTTGGATCATTATCCCTGTCTGCTGAGGTTGTGGGTTTTATCCCGGTGTAGGGCACATACAAGAATCAGCCAATGAATGCATTAATAAGTAGAACAGCAAATCTCTCTCTCTCTCTCTCTCAATAAATAAAATAAATAAATAAAAACTTATCAATAAATAAAAACTTAAAAGCCTTAAAGAAAAACATTTAGTGGATGTAATATTTTTTGGTGTACATTTGGTCCTTCAGATTTCCTTATTCTTTTTTTATTGTTTATATTACCTTTTGTTATTCTTCATCTCCCCTTATCTCATTTCTAGTATACACTTGATGGTTATCTGGGAACTCTTGCAAGACTGTACCACTTTCTTACTTTTGTCTTTGATTATTTGTTTCTTATTTCATTTCCTTTAAAAACTGAGCTCATTTCACTTTAACCTTTTGAAGATTTATTGATTTGTTTTTTCCTCCTTTTTGCTCTTTTTACAGTTGTTCATAAAAATTTGTCATATATCCTCCCTGTCTTGGAATTTCAGGCACTGGATTATATCTGTTTTCCTAGTGAACTATCTGAGCTACGAGTTTGTGATATCTAGGGTTATTCCTAACATTCTCTTCTTAGCCTTTAGTTATCTCTCAGATGAGAGAAACATTTTGTTCCAGGACCATAATTTCCGCTTAGAATTGTAGCTTGTTGCTCAGTTTTAAGGCAGTGTAGTAGCTTCTCTCTTTGCTTCTGTAAGTGGTCAGTTCCATGGAGCTGTGTGCCAGGAGAGATGGGTGCATGCTTGAAAGCCTGTAATGTGTGTGGAAGGGCACAGGATACTGAGTTGTAGGGTGTCTGATGTTGGGCTAGATTTTCTGACTGCTTCCTGTGGTTCCCCAGATCTGGCTCAGGCAGAGGAAGATGGATGGTGATCTTGCCTAGAGTCCTGGGTTAGAGTTTTGTGTATTCCTTTCCCTAGTTGGCCCCTTGCTCCCTTGTTAATATAGGGAAAAAGGAATCAGAGAAAGAAGTCTAGAGTAAGGGACTGTGTTTTGAAAACAGTGGAGCATTTAGTAACTTTGAATTTGGTGTGTAGGAGAAAGTCTGGAAGGATATTAACAGTTTTGATCTCTGGGTAGTGGGATTTTAGTTGATTTTAATCAATATCATTTTCCATCATGTTACATATTTTCTAATTTACTTGAATACCTAGTATATAATCACAAAAAAGAAAGGACAAAATCTTAAGCATGTGACTGAAATACGACTTTTTGAGATAATACAAAACTCTCCACCCTCCTCCTTGGATTGGGGTGGGAGGCAGTGTAGTGTATTGGAAATTTTGCAGGATTTATGGGCACCTGGGTTATAAAAGAGGAAAAGGGCTTGGTGGTAGTAGTATAAGATAAAGACCAAAGTTATTAATATGGCTTATAAGATCTTTTAAAATGCAGGAACTTCTCCTTTTCCTCTCCCCTGCTCCATTTTAAAAAATCTTGCCCTGAGGATATGTTTATTGATTTTAGACAGGAAGGGAGAGTGGTAGATATCCATGTGAGAGAGAAACATCCATCAGTTGCCTCCCACATGTACCCCGACTGGGGATCAAATCCACAGTCTAGGTATGTGCCCTGACTGGGAATCGAACCCATAACCTTTTGGTGTATGGGACAATGCTCCAACCAACCGGGCCACCTGCCTAGTGTTTCCCTGCTCCCTCCTGTCACGCCAGCTCTGCTGGCACTACCGGAGTACTCACAGGCCTCTGTGCACATCATGCTTTCTCATGTTGCTGCACTCATGCACGTGCTATTTGTTTGCTTAGCTGGATGCCCTTCCTACTTTTGCCTCTTCATATTGTTTCTTTGAAGCTTTCTTATATTCCTTTCTCTACAAACAAATCAGTTTCTTCTTTTGTTATCTTTGTACTTGTCTTGCTACCGTTGTACTATGGCCATATTTCTTTTATTGTGATTATACTGTACAATAAATTATTTGTTCATTTGTCTTCCCTATAAAACAGCGAGCTTCTTGAAAATAGTTGATTTTTATACTCTCAGTGCTTTACCTGATACTCAGCATGTAATAGATGCTCAGGAATGTTTGTGGAATTCAAGTGACTTGGGGCCTAAGTCAGTTGAATTGATGTATTCTCACTTTTAAGTAAACTTACTTAATATAGCAACCTTCACCTAAGCATGTGGTCCCTGACAACAGAAAATGAATGGGAGACAGGCAGCCTCAGTAGCCGTGCATTGCACTGCAATAAATAGCTGCGTATGTAGTAATCCTCGTGGTCAGAGAAGACTGCGTTCACCGGGTATACAGGATGGCATGTTCCACCATGGACCGTTGATCTCCATTCACATGGCAGAGCCAGCGTTTTGACAGTGTTTTCACTAGCTTTAGGAAGCACCTGTGTTCTTGTAAATTATTTTAGGTATGATCATGGAGTTGTATTATGTAGGAGAGTGTCCTTGAGGATGCATAATGAAATATTTAGGGGTGAAATGTTGTGTCTGCAACTTTAATATAGTTAAACAATATGTGTAGATAGTTATATAAAACAAATACGGCAGAATATTCACCATTAGTCAGGTGTTTATTGAAATATTCTTTAAAATTTTGTTTAATTTTTTTATTGTAAAAATTTGTGGGAGGAATACCAATTTTCATCTTTGTCATAATACTACCTCCCTCTTCAAGATGCTACCTTAAGCAGTGGGATCCTATTATTGATATTTTCTAGGTCTAGTTAGGGACCTGGGGTTGCCTGATGGAACTGAAATTATTCTTGCCATCTCACTCTCTAATAGAGCAGTGATGTATAAGATTTAATAAGAACAAGGTATGGGAGGCCCTTTCTTGCTTGGAAATTATAGAGGAAAAGAAATGCTGAATTTGGTATTAGCCTGATTCTTTTCTCTGCATTTTGGGCCTGTCTTTTATCTGCTGTTTGCTTTCAGCCTTTTCACTCATTTATTATTTCTGGGTCCTTCCTACATCCTTGGTCCTTAAGCGGTCTTAATTCAGATCAGTCACTTTCAGTAATCTGTTCTTCTTTTGTCCTTCCTTAATTTTGCCTCCTCTCATCAGCAGTAGCTATATCCCCAGTTGCTACTTTTCCTTAGAGAAAAGTTGTTCTGAATCTTGTTTCCTGTTCTGCCAACTGTAGTTTCCATATTTTTTCCTCATTTTTTCATTAAGAATTTTTTTAATGGTTAAGAAAAGTGTGTGTGTGAAATTTAAGCACTGTTTTTAAAAAATAATTTTTCATTTTTCAATTACATTTGACAGGCATTGTATTAGTTTCAGGTGTACATCCTAGTGAGTAGACATTACACAATAAGTGATTATCCTGATAAATGTCACACCCATCTGACACCATACAATTGTTAGAATATTATTGACTATATTCCTTATGCTGTACTGGATATCCCCATGACTTCTGTGACAACCAGTTAGTGCTTCTTAATCACTTCACCTTTCCAACCCCCTCCCGTCTATCTGGTAACCATCAGAGTGTTCTATGAGTCTGTTTTTGTTCTTACTTGTTTAGTGGTTTTTTTTTTAAGAATTATTTTTTAAAATATTTTATATATTTATTTTTAGAGAGAGGGGAAGGGAGGGAGAAGGAGAGGAGGAGAAACATCGATCAGTTTGCCTCTCTTATGTGCCCCATTGGAGATCTGACTCACAACCCAGGCATGTGCCCTGACCAGGAATCAAACTGGTGACCTTTGCTTTGTGTGTTGATGCGTAACCAACTGGGCCACATGGGCCAGGGCCTTGTTAATTATTCTTCATTTCAGTTAGCATATCTTTCATTTATGACTGGTCCTTTTTTATGCTGTTCAGGTTTTCACTAAGTTCATTTGGTAACCACTGTTTCCACTGTTTCAAACTCTGCACCTAGTAGATTGCTCTTCTCCATTTTGTTTAGTTCTTTTTCAGGTGTTTCGTTCTGTTCTTCCATTTGGAACACGTCTCTTTGTTCCCTCACTTTGGCAACCTGAGTGTGTTTGTTTCTTTGTCTTAGGTAGAGCTGCTAGTCTCCTAGGCTTGGTAGAGTGGTGTAATGTAGTAGGTATTCTGCAGGTCCAGTGGCACAGCTATCACCCAGGCTGGGCCTTTGAGGGGTATCCCCCATGTAGGCTTACTCTTCAGGGGGGACCTCTGTAGCCAAGATATCCCACCCAGTTTTTATCTGCATGTGGGTGTGGGACCAGTTCATCCCGCATCTCTTTACCTCCTACCAGTCTTGATGTGGATTCTCCTTTAATTCCTAGTCGTAGAACTTCCATTCAGCCAGATTTCAGGCGGCTCTGAATGATGGTTATTCTGTAGTTTAGTTGTAATTTTGATGTGCTTGTGGGAAGAGGTGACTATGTGTTTACCTTCCCTGACATCTTGCCTGGAAGTTTTTAAGCACTATTTTAATCTCCTCTCTGGGTCTGTACCACAGTTAACACACCTTTTTTAAAAAAAAAAAAATCAGGATTATACTATGTATATATGGCAACTTGGTTTTTTCCCACTTAATATAAATCACAAGCCTCTTTGCATTTTCTCGATTTGTTTTCATTATACAATACTTGTTTTTGTTTTCATTAGACTGTAATTGTTTAGAAACAGTGAAGTTTATAATATTGTAAAATCAGAGTATTCTCTTTCCTGAGCAGAGTCAGACCTTTTAGTAGACAGTGAGCTCCAAATTCCTCCGTTGTTGGATAGGAGGCACAGCTTAAAATACTGTGCTTGGTGTACTTGGCAGTGACACATTTGAGTGTGCCTTAATGATAGTACTGGCATGTATGACCTTACAGATTCTCTCTTGTGTGTTTTCTGTTTTTTCTGTGTGTTATAGCTTGGACAGCTTTTAGCGGCTACAATCAAAGAACTTCCAGGCCCTAAAGAAAGCAGACGGACTGCTAAAGACCTTTGGGAAGTGGTGGTTCAGATCTGTAGTGTGTCCAGTCAGCACAAACGTGGAAACGATGGCAGAATTAGTTTAATAAAGCAGAGGGAATCTACATTGGGTATAATGTATCGGTATGTTTTGATCAGTTTATTTTTTGAGTTATATTATTATTTATACCATTTGTACTATTTCAGGAACATCTACCATTATCCTTACCATATCATAAAGAGGGAGAGTGCAGGAATTCTCCAGTACAGATATCTGGTGGACTTGGCTGACTTGACCACATTTGGAAATACCTTGTTTGTTATTTTAAGAGACTATCGAACATTTAACATAATCAATGAAACCTTACAGTTGGATAGTACAGAAGATGTCAGTGCGATTAAAACAGAGAAGAAATTTTATCACTAATACGGCAATAAAATATTGTACTCTTTTATACATGCAGAACTGGAGAGTTAAGAATAAATTTTCACCTATAATTTACTTTCTTGATTTTATTTTTAATTTCTGATATTTAATGTATATACAATTTTTTTTTTGTAGGAGTGAATTGCTCTCTTTTATCAAAAAATTACGGGTACGTTTTATTGAAAGTTAATCTAATTAATTAGTATTGCTGATTTTCATAGACTACAAGGGGGACCCCAAAAAACCTGGAATTTATTTATAAAAAATTATGTATTCTTACATTTTTGAAACTTCAGTCATCTTCAAAGTACTATCCATTTTATGCAGTACATCTCTCGAGACTTTTTCCGACTGATCGAAATAGTCTTTGAACTCGTCAGTGTTGATGCCTTTTAGTGCTTCTGCCATTTTTTGTTTCACCTCTTCCACATTGGCATAACGTTTTCCTTTGAGGACTTTTTCCATCTGGGGAAACGAAGAAGAGTCTCTCAGGGCGAGATCAGGTGAATAGGGAGGGTGGGGTATGAGGGTCATGCCATTTTTTGGTCAAAAACTGCTGAATACAGCACTGTGTGGGCAGGTGTGCTCTTTAATCAGCCTTTATGAAATGGGCAAATGCATTGAAATAATCTTCAAAAAAAAGTTACTGGAATCAAATGCAGCCTCTCACAATAATGCCACCTGGTACACTGATACAGATGGGTTCCTAGAATACTAACCTAGCTGGGGAAGCCTGTACTGCAAGGGGCCCACCATCCAGAAGATAGTTCCAGTTTTTTGGGGGGTCCCCTTGTATGACTATAAAATATTGAGTGCTTAAATGATTATTTAGGTGATTTATTAATGTGCTTCAGTGTTGAGTATGGGATAGTCTGAATGGAGAAATTTATTTTGCATTTACTTAACTATGTTTTGGTGACTAGAAACAGGTATTTTTTAGGTTGTAAAGAAGCCTGCATGATGGAGCTAGATGTGTGAGGCCTAGCTTTAATTTTGGTTTGATAGTGTTAATACCGTGTTTATTGGACATAACCTAGATTCCATTTTTTAGTATTTTAAGGAATAAAAGTATTTTTAGTATTTTTAGTATTTTAAGGAATAAAATACCTCTTTTTTTTTGAGGTAGCTGGAAGTACTAGTTGGAAAGAGATTTATTTACTCAGTTTCAGAAATCATAGGATTTGAGCATTATAAACTGGACACCTAAAAATGATAATTTTTGTGTAAATTTTGTGCCATGATTTCTTCCATGTCATTAAAGATAAAGTTGATCTTTACTATGTTTTAAACTAAAGTAGATGATAAATTTCAGATTTTTTTTTGAACAAAATATTTGGTATCCCTGGGGTTGATGGGAGAAATATTAAAATACATATTATAAATACTTATGTATTTATGTATAATAAATAAATACAATAAAGAAATAAATATGTAAATAAATACATATTATAAATACATTATAAAATACATAATATTTAAGGATTCTGTGTTCTCTTTCTCACAGGAACCATTGGTTTTGTCTATTATTTTATCACTGTTTGTGAAACTTCATAATGTTCGGGTCAGTATTTCATAATTTCATTAAAAATTTTTTTGAAAGACATTTCCATTTAAATCACAGGGGTTTTTTTTTGTTTTTTTTTTTAAGGAGGACATTGTGAATGATATAACAGCTGAACACATTTCTATTTGGCCATCCTCCATCCCCAAGTAAGAAGTATTAGAGCTTACATTTCATTAAATTATTTCTGTATTTAGAACTATCCTGACTGGTATAGATAACTTTAAATAATTTGATTAAAAGGCTATGAAGGTAGCATTTGATAGCCAACTTTGTGTTTCTCTATTACAGTGATTATCTCTGAAAATTATGGATAAGGCATAATAACTCTGAGAAAGAGCTAAGGGTCTATCAGCTTTAGGTAGAGCAGAAGATTTCTAAGTAGTCCTGATGCCTTGTCAGTGTGTAGATTAGAAAATTGGGGCTAAAAAGAATGACTTTTTATTAGGTTTCTAGCATATTATCTCTTTTATAAGTATCTATATGAAAATATTTTTTAAAAATAATTCTTCGTAGGTCTCATCTAACTCTGTGATTATCAAAGGCTTCCAAACCCTTTTTGTTGCCTTAAGGAGCTCTTTAATGACTTAAGAAATCTTCACCCTTCTTTTTATCACCTGAGAATCACAATAAAATTATGGGGGAATATTTTTAAGGGCAAAAAAATTCTTTTTCTGGAAGAGACCATTTATATTTTTTCTGTTTCTACATGTAGTAAGGAACTTCTCATTCAGGAGAGTCCATGTTTATTTCCTCACAAAAGTTACCTTCTTTTCCTCTCTTCCCCCCAGTCTTCTTACTTTCTGCCTGAGTGTAGTCCTAGGCCTCATTTTATTGCTCTTAGTGGCATCTGTAAAGAAGAAAAATTTCAGTAGGTAGGAAGCAGGCAACAGAAAGACAGTAATTTGCTTTCATCTCAGTCTTTGAGATTAGAAGCAATTGTGTATCTCATATGGAGATTAGAGGGTCAAAGTGGGTTAGTGACCCTTCCCTCCACTTACTGAGGCTTGTTTTCCAAAGGAACACTGTGCTTTATGAAGCAAATGTGCATGTTGCACAGCTTTCTAATTGCAGATTTTATATAAAATTAGTTGATTAGATAGTCCAAGAATCAGGTAGAGATCGTTTTGCCTTTTTAATTGGTGGTTGTCACACCTCTTTGGTGTTACTTTGCCCCGTCATTAGACTGTGAACTAATGATTGATTTTTCAGTGTGTCTTTATTATAAATGAACAAAAAGAATGATTTACCATAGAGGGTCTGAGCCAGACTCCTAGGATTGGAGTCCCAGCCACTCCACTTATCAGGCATGTGACCTTGTGCCAGTTCCCTCACCTGAAAAGTGGGTAGATGAATAGTACCCCTCTCAGAATTGTGAGGGTTAAATAAATTAGTACATTTTCTAAGCTAATTGTTTAACATCAGGACTGGCACATAGTAGGCTTTACTATTATCTTCACGATAAAATTACTTTAATGTAAATTGACCTAGAGAAAAATACGTGACCATTGTGACTTATTGCTCCAGGGAGATAAAAGCTATCAGCTGGGTTAATTGGGTGCTGGCCTGGTTTTTATCTTCACAGTTCTGTCTTCTAATTCTGTATCTCAAGACTTCTGGGTTTAACTAGGCTCAGAGCAGCTGATCCTGTTCCCTACCCTTTTTGATTCCCTTATTGCTACCAAATGCACTTAAATGGTACATTTGCCACATCTAGCCCCTAATCCTGTGATGGCCAATGAAGTGTCTAATCCAGAGGAGTTAGTTACTCTTAGAAGAAGCCACAAGGTGGATTTAAGTATTGTTAGTATTTGAGCTCTTGTTTTCGGTGGCTTCCAGATAATAGAACTTAAAAATCATTTGGGGAAAATTTATGAGTCTGTCTCTTTAATTTTATTACATGTAAATGTGCGTAAGAAGCAGAGCTAGGTGTTTATCCTACCACTTTTATATGCTTTTTATTATAAAATATTTGAAGATACTTTTTAATAGCAGCTTTCTTTGGCATTTTTAGGGGGGAAAAGGAAACAAAAATCAGATTGTTTTCAACTCCTTATAAAAAGTTAGCTTATCACACTTTCTCAGATATGTTGATAGCTTTTATATATTTATTCCTAGTAATTAGCATATTTATGATCAGCTAAATTTTGGCTAAATCTTTTTGTCTTTAATAAATGTGAATATGGAATTTGAAGTTGTTTCTTAAAATAGAGATTAATGTTCATTATTTCCCTTTCAGCCTCCAGTCAGTGGACTTTGAAGCTGTAGCAATCACAGTGAAAGAGCTAGTTCGGTATGCCCGCAGTATAAATCCAAACAACCATTCCTGGTTAATTATTCAGGCAGACATTTACTTTGGTAAGTGGGATGTGTGGTTGCTTTGTGTTTTGTTTTCTAGGACTTTCAGAAGTGAAAATAAGTATATTACACATTTTATTACAATACTTGATTAAACTTGTCTTGTTTTTGACAGATGCCTTCCTAGGTAACATTAAGAGAGTAAAACTCTAATTGTCATATGTATGCATTTTGCTGTGTAGAGCCTTTGGTTCATATACTTTTTAATGATTTTATTTATTTTTTATGTTATTTTTTAGAGAGAGGGGAAAAGAGAGAGAAAAAGAGGGAGAGAAACATGGATGTGTGAGAGATAGATTGATAGGTTGCCTCTTGCATTCCTCACAACTGGAGGACCTGGCCTGCAACCCAGGCATGTGCCCCAACTGGGAATCAGGCTGGTGACCTTTCAGTTCACAGGCTGGCACTGAATCTATCGAGCCACACCAGCCAGAGCTGGTTCAGATACTTTTAATTTTATGTTGACTACTTTATTTCTGGGTTTTTTTTAAGATAGTGAATATTCATCTGGTAAGTTGGTAAAATAGTTTGAAGGAAAGAGGTTAAAGTTAGCTTTCAGAATTGCTATTTAAAGGTTCTAAAATCTGTCCAGGTAGTCTTCTGTTTTTTGGGGGTTTTTTAAATTTATTTATTTTTAGACAGGGAGGGAGGGAAAAAGAGAGGGAGAGAAACATCTGTGTGTGAGAGAAACATTGGTTACTTCTTGCATTGGTTACTTCTGCAACCCAGGCATATGCCCCGACCAAGAATCGAACCAGCCACATTTAGGTTTGCAAGGCAACACCCAACCCACTGAGCCACACCAGTTTGGGCTGTCCAGGCACTCTTGATAATTATTTGTATTATTGGTAATATATGGATACTGATAGATCTTTTCAACTTGACAATATTTCTGTTAATACATAGGTAAAAAAAAATTCTGACTGGTATCATTTCATGATGAGTTTTTTAGGAGTTGGTTTTTTTAAAGAAAAATTCTCAAATATTTTAAGAGTAGAGAGGGTAGTATAGTGAATCCACATGTGTGTGCCATCTCACTCTAATAGTCCTTAACTTATGCCAGTCTCATTTTATCTGTACCCTCACCTATATTATTTCTCTGTCTCCCACATTATTTTTGAGGCAAATTGCAAATTTTAAAAGTAGTTAAAAATTTAAGGCAATTTATCTCAGTGTTGTCCTTGATTAAGTATTATCCCTAGGTCTGTGGTTTGAATATGCTTTTGTCACCTGGCAAATTAATACCTGACTCTTTACAAAAGAGGCTCTGTCTGTTTTTCCAACTGATACGTCTAATGATACGTTACTTTATCTCCATTTTCTACTCCAGCAACAAATCAGTATTCAGCAGCTCTTCACTATTACCTCCAGGCGGGAGCTGTATGTTCCGATTTCTTTAATAAGGCTGTACCCCCTGATGTTTATACAGACCAGGTAAGTTGTTTTTATTGGCTTTTTTTCTTGTCTGCTTTTAAACGTTCTTCTTTCTGGGTCCCTTTTGGGTGAGTTTTTGTTGCCATGATTGTGGTGGTGACTCCCAAATTGATGGCTTTAGACAACAAGATTGTTCTAGTGCCCATAGTCCATTGATGCTTTGGTGTTCCCCAACACCTCAAACTCAGCCTGTCCAAAACTGATTTCAGCCTTTTGCTTTACTAGTCTCTCCTCCTAGTATCTGCTCCCTCCAAAACAGAGACAAACAAATAAACAGCCCACCAAAATACCAAACACCTTAGTATAACTGTTTGAGTTGACTAAGCCCAAATCCTGAGTGTCATGTTCTTTTCTTGACAGACCCTCCCACACCACAGACCACCCAATCAGCATTCAAGCCATGTTGATTCTATCTCTGAACTCTTGAATTTTGTTTCTTTTTTGTTGCTATGCATTGCTCTTTCCTCTGGTTTAGCCCACCAGTATCATAATTTAAAATAAATGGCATTTTCAATACTTACAATAAATGGCTTTTGAAGTAAGATTTAAAATTTTTTAATAACTAGTTTTTTTTATTAATAAACCTTGTTGTAGAACAGTTTTAGATTCACAACAAAGTCAGGCAAAAACTACCCTATGTACCAGCTATGGTACATCTTAGTAAATGTTTCATGTATACTTTAAAAAGAGTGTATTGTGCCCTGGTTGGTGTAGCTCAGTGGATTGAGCATGGGCCTGCGAAACAAAGGATCGCGGTTCGATTCCCAGTCAGGGCACATGCCTGGGTTGCAGGCCAGTTCCCAGCAGGGGATGCACAAGAGGCAACCATACATTGACATTTCTCTCCTTTTCCCCTTCTCTTCCCCTCTAAAGATAAATAAAATCTTTAAAAAAAAAATAAAGAGAGTGTATTGTGCTCTGGTTGAGAGAAGTTTTGTAAAAATGTTCAACCCTTGAACATGTACAACTTTCCCCACTAAACATTAAACATCCCACATTAAAGTGGTACACCTGTTATGATTGAATTTCTTAAAATAATCATAATTATTTTTATAGGTAATAAAAAGAATGATAAAGTGTTGTTCTTTGCTGAATTGCCACACACAGGTTAGTTTATTTTGATGTTGGTTTAATTTTCCTGTATATTAGAGTTTATAGTAAATATAAAGCATTGGACTGGGAAGTAGCTTTTATTTTCCTTATAATTGCTTATGATAATGGTATTTAAGAATTTGGCATATTGTTTAAGTTTTTTTCAGTACTTTATAGGATTTCAACTAAAATGAAAGTATGAATTAGAAAAAATTATTTTTTAAATGGAAAAGAAGCATTCTCAAGTATGTTTTCTTATATTTAAGAGTAAATATGTATATTAGTTATTAGGGAAATACAGATCAACACCATAGTAAGATACCACTTCATACTTACTAAGATGGCTGTAATTCAAAGGCAGATAGCAACAAGTGTTGGTAAAGATGTGGAGGAATTACGCTGATAGGAATATAAAAAAGGCAACCTTTTGGGAAAAACAGTTGGGCATATCATAAAAAAGTTAAAAATAGAATTACCATATGATCCAGCAATTCCGCTCCTAGGTATATAACCAAGAAAATAGAAAATGTGCACACAAAAATTTGTACATGAATGTTCACAGCAGCATTATTCATAATTGCCAGAAAGTTAGAAACAACTGTGTTCATCAGCTGATGATAAACAAAATTTGATATGTGTGTAATGGAATATTATGCACCCATAAAAAGGAATGAAGTACTGATGCATGCTAAAACGGGGATGAATTTTACAAGTATTATGTTGAGTGAAGAAAGCCAGATACAGGGGTTATTATATGATACCATTAATATGAAATGTTTAGCATAGGCGAATCTATAGAGTCAGAATGTAGATTAGTGGTTGCCAGAGACAGCGGGGGATGGGGGATGGGAGGAAGGGAGAGTGACTATCATGGATATAGAGTTTTTGCAGGGAGGGGGGTGGGAAGGAGGGTGAAAATATTTTGGAGTTTGATAGTGGTAATGATTGTACCACTTCATAAATATACTAAAAGTCACTGAATTGTATACTCTAAAATGGTGACTTTTATGGTTTATGAATTACATTTTTAAAAATTAAAAATATTTTTAAAAGAAATAAGCATTATGACCTGCATACCTAATTGAAATGAATCTGTTTTCTGTGTTAAGCAGACTGGCAGCTTAAATTTTGCCAACATGAGTTTCTGTATTTGCCAGCCCTGAAAGGTTTTAGCATGTTCTGTATGTCCTTGAGTGTCATGACACTTTTGTTTGGCAGTTTTCCATTCCCTTCAATTTTCTGAACTGGCTTTTTGCCAACTTCTCATTCAGATAAACAGCTCTGAAAACATTAGATCACTTATGAAGAAAATATTAGGCTTGCAACTAAAATTGGATGGAAGCCGTCAGTACGAGCTGGTCCACTCTGAGTGATCTGCAAAGCCACTTCAATGATATATTCTTGATATAAGGATTATTAAAAATTTCCCCTCCAAAATTGGTAGTAGTTGTTGACACTAGTTACATGAAACCATTTTAAAATCTTTATTTGTTTATATAGGTGGCAATTTTATGTCAGTTCCTTAGAGAAATTGACTACAAAACAGCCTTTAAATCACTGCAGGAACAAAACAGGTATGAATGATTTTTAAAATAAAATGAAATTGTAATTTTTCTCCTTAAGAAAGAGGAAATAACCAAGATCTGTTTTTCAGTCATGATGCTATGGACTCCTACTACGACTACATATGGGATGTTACCATTTTGGAATACTTGACTTGTATCCTTTCACCCAGTATCACATGTGATATTGGAATAGTTAATTTCTATAAACTAAAGAAGTATTTAATATTGTGTATTTTCTAAACCAAACCTGAAAAACAGTTGAGATTCTGTTATGGTATTTAATAGTATTAGGTTTATTATTCTTAACTGATTCATTTAGATCTTCATCATAAAAGAGGAGAAACAGATAAAAGACAAATTGCGGTAAGTTACTTTGTGCTTTTCTTCAGTAACATACTTAATTTCCTTAATGTTGAAACCAGTGTTAAGAATTTGACCAACAAAAAAAGATTTTGTGTGCCTAGTTACTGCCAAAAGTTGGTTATTAGTGTTTACTTTTTAAAAGATCCTATTTTGGTAATACGAGTTTTTATATCTAGTTTATTTTGTATTAAAACATTATATCATGACTCTCCAAACGTTTAAGTGGTTTCCCATTTCAACAATGTCAAAGTCCATACAATGGCCTGTAAGGTCATCTATGATTTTTGCATCTGACTCCCACTTCCTAACTTCTGCTACACCAATAAAATACCCAGAACGTTCACCCCTGAAGGGTTTGAAAATTGTCTGTTCTAGGAACAGTTCTTTAACTTCCCTCAGGTCTCTCCTCATATGTTACTTTCTTAGTAATTATTCTTTCCTACCCATCTTATAAAATAGCAATGTCTCTGCCTTTTCTAATACTTTTATTCTCATTTTCCTTTTAAAAATGGGCTCAATAGCAATTATCCACATCTGGTATATTACATATACTATAGAATGGGCAAAAGTAAGGTTATAGTTGTGAGTATGTGAAAGTTTATTCTTGTAGTATTATTTATTATTGTATTTTCCATACAAACAACTGTAAACCTTACTTTTGTTCACCTCTGTATGTATTTATTTACTTACTGGCTATTTCTGCATGAGGGCAGAGACTTGGTTTTGTCATAGCTGATACCTAGAATAGTTCCTGGCACATAATAGGTGCTCAATAATAACTGAATAGACAAATTACTGATTTGAATTTTACTTATAAGCCAAAACATTATACATTTTAATGGCCATTTTTACTTGCCTAACATTTGCTGCATTATTACTACTATAGATATTTTCACTTACATTAATAAAATAAAATACCATTTATTAAGTATCTTTTGAAGCATTGTTCTTGGACCAAATTGTGTGGCCACTGGTTAGAGGAAATAGAATGGTAATAGCATCTTTAAGAAAAAAGAAAGAAAGGGAGGAAGAGAATGGAGGAAAGAAATGGAGGGAGGAAGGAAGAAAAAAGAATAGGGAGGCAGCTCTATTTGACTGGAGGCTACTAAGTCTCCCATTTCCAGTTCATCTAGGTCTGGAAGGTAATGCTCAAACTTTTCCAATTCTCTTATGTTATTTTCAAACCATCTCTACTTAATATTTGTAAAATCCTTTCTCCTTCGAAGCTTATACCTACCTCCTTACTTGTTTATCTAACCAACCTGTACATGCAGGAAAAGAGGTGATCAAGGAATCCTACACCCCTAGCATTAGAAGTCCACTGTCACAGTGACTGCATCAGCCACTCACACCCATAGCTGTCTCACAATTAATTATTCTACATAAGATCTCTGCCAATAATATCTCATTCTCCTACTTCTTGGCTTCTTTGTTCCTCATGATCAGTGAGATGTTCAGGTTTATGACCAATTTTCCCCTAGTCTGTCAGCCTCTTCCCAGCTTCCCTTTCTTAACCTGCTCACTTTGAACACAGCAAATACCAGTATCTGCACCTCAGAGATACTGATGTAGGTTTGAGATGAGACCCTGGAATCTAATTTTTAAGTTCTCACATTATTCTGATGACCGATCAGATTTGGGAAAGCTATCTGTGATAGAATCCTTTCAGAACTAGTTCTGATAGAATAGTCAGAACTATTCTTTGATAATATTTTCAGTATCTTTGCTTTTTTGTTCTTCATCTCACCTGGAAAAGTCCCAACTCTGAATCAGTTCAAATATTTGTACTCCCCCCCCACCCCCGCCTGAGGCATTGAATAATGTAGGGAAGTCCTACAACCATGTAAACTGGTGCCATTGCTAAACCATGGTCCCCAACTGTAGCTAGCCCTTCATCTCTCTTTAAGCCTGTCAGTAGTCAGAGGTATGCACTTATATTTAGGGAATATTTTAGACTTTCTTCCTGTTAAGCCCCCATCCTCTCTCTCCCTTTTCAGTTTTCAGTAAAACTTCCTTGCCTGTGTTTGGAATAATAGATCAGAAAAGAGACTGACCAGCTCCTGTCCTCATGGAAGTTACAGTCTTGGGAATTGTGGCCCTGTGAGTGCCAGCTTCAAATTCCTATTTCAAGTCCTGCATTCTGCCTTTGAAATAATCCACATCTGTACTCATCAAGTCCACCCTTTTAGTCAGTAAAGGGTTGTGCTACTCCTGATGAAGGCAAGTTTCTATGCTTTTGATTCTGTCCCTCCATTGACCTTTTAATCAGTTATCTTCTATATTGTCAGCCTCTTCTCCCATAGCCCATTGGCTTTCTCATTCATAAACTTTTTTGACTGCCTCCACGTCCCTTTATTCCCATCTCTGCCTTGTGTTTTGAAGTTCTTCAACCAAGGGCAATTTGACTTCGGCTGTCACCATTCTTAACTCTTTTCTTGGGTCATCAAATGCCAAAGCTGCTGGATACTTTTTAATCCTTATCCTATTTACATGTCCTTCCTTCTTGAAGTCCTTTATTCCTTTGACTTCCTGACATCATTTTTATTCAGTTCTTTTTTCAACTGTTCTACCTTTTCTCCTTTGCCAGTCTTCCTCTCCCTACCCCTTAAACTTGGTTTTCCTAAGCCCTTTGGTTATTTTCTGATTGCCCTATAGGTAATCTCATTCACTACTTACTCAGATAGGGTATATCATTTCTCTTAAATATTTGGTTCCTCTTCCCACTTCAGTTTTATACTTCAGAATTTTATAGCCAGTTGTCTTCAGGATTATTTTGTTGAAATAACTCTAGTTATACTCCTACTACCAGGTTCCCCACATGTATTCCTTCATATTGAATGATATGATCTAGCAATTCTTCCTACTCCCTAATGTAATTGAAGATCATTTTTGAATAGTCTTGTCTTCCTTCAAGCTACATGTCAAGTCTTTATTAAAGTTCTTATTTTTTTAAAAAAATCTAGAGATACATTACTTTATAATCTAAAGGTAATCCTAACAGCCTAAAAAATGATGTCACAAAACTCTGCATGGAAGAATACTGTGGATTTTTAGTAGGCTGAGGTATTTCTAATCATGGAAGAAATGAGTCACTACATGATACAGCGCTGAGCAAGTAGCTGTTTTTGCACATTACAAAGTGAAGCCCTGCCTTGGTCATTGTGGCTCCATTGGGTGTCATCCCAGAAAGCAAAAGGTTGCCAGTTTGATTCCCAGTCAGTGTGCATGTCTAGGTTGTGGGGTTGGTCCCCAGGTGGGGTGAGTATGAAAGGCATTTTTAATTTTTTTTAATTATATTTTATTGATTATGCTATTACAGTTCTCCCATTTTACCCCCTTCACTCCCCTCCACCCTGCACACCCTCTCCCACCCACGTTCCCCACCTTTAGTTCATGTCCATATGTCATTGGTTCTTTAGCTTCTACATTTCCTATACTATTCTTGCCCTCCCCCTGTTTTCTACCTACCATCTATACTACTTATTCTCTGTACCCTTTTCCCCTCTCTCCTCCTCCCACTCCCCTGTTGATAACCCTCCATGTGATCTCCATTTCCGTGGTTCTGTTCCTGTTTTGGTTCTGTGCTTAGTTTGTTTCTGTCTTTGTTTTAGGTGTAATGGTTAATAATTGTGAGTTTGCTGTCCTTTTACTGTTCGTATTGTTTATCTTCTTTTTCTTAGATAAGTCCCTTTAACATTTCATATAATAAAGGCTTGATGATGATGAACTTTTTCAACTTGACCTTATCTGAGAAGCACTATCTGCCATTCCAATCTAAATGAAAGCTTTGCTGAGCAATCTTGGATGTAGGTCTTTGCTTTTCATGACTTGGAATACTTCTTTCCAGCCCCTTCTTGCCTGTAAGGTCGCTTTTGAGAAATCAGCTGACAGTCTGATGGGAACTCCTTTGTAGGTGACTGTC
>PVKM010022714.1:0-21632 GCA_004027735.1 Carollia perspicillata
TTATTTTTAAGTCAGGAAATGCTCCTTGCTCTTCAATGTGGTCCAAAATTTCCCTTTATTATAAGCAAAGCATATCATAGACATTGTCTCTCTTTCTCACACAAACAGGCAGACCTCCTGGTTGCAAGTTATGTGCGTTCAATGACTAAAGCTTTATCTGGCAGTTCACACTCCTCCCAGGGGAAAGCTGCCCCTCCCACCCCCAGTCTCCTAGTCATGGCGCACAGTCTCTGAGCAGACTTGCTCCTTTTTGGCTGGCCATGCTCTTACACGTATTTGCATCCCCAGCCCAGGCACCTTTGTCCCTAAGCCTCCCTCTGGGGAATCTTTAAAGATGACTTTTCCCTGGTGGGCCTCACTCAGTACCTTTCTCCTCCCAGCATTTCCTGTCCCACCTCACCCCAGCCCCTGGGTTTATAAAACTGTAGCAGCCTTTGTCTCGGGCTCCCTTTGTAGAGATAACGCCCATGTCTCTGCTGATGCAATTGGCCCTCTACCCAACTGCTGATTCATGGGGGCAACGGAACACCAGGGGAGCAGGCAGTGTCTCCAGTTTAGCCTCTTGTTTATCCTACTATTGCAGCAAGTGATTAAATGCTTCAAGGCTGCTTCCATTTTCCTGTCTTGTTGCTTTAATCAACTACTACGACACCTGAAAGCTCCACTCTTTCCTGCTCAGCTGTGCCCCCCCCTACACACACACACGATGGCTGGCATTTGGATATTCCTCATTTAAAAAAATACCAGCCTCCATGGTATCGTCTAAACATTCCATTAGAGTGCGTGGGTTTATACACTGGATCTCCTCAGCTTTCTGTAACTTTTCCTGGCTGGTGTAGCTCAGTGGATTGAGCACGGGCCTGCAGACCAGAGGATTGTGGTTCGATTCCCAGTCAGGGCACATGCCTGGGTTGCAGGCCAGTTCCCAGCAGGGGACGCACGAGAGGCAACCATACATTGATGTTTCTCTCCCTCTCTCCTTCCCTTCCCCTCTAACCTTCCCCTCTAAAGTTAAATAAATAAAATCTTTAAAAAATAAATTAAAAAAATAAGTCCTAAGATCTTAATAAAGACAATTTCCTTATGACTTTTTAAAGAGAATATTGCACATATAACATGAAAAGCAGAATTCTGACCAAAGGCAAGTCCACTCTAACTGCATTCCACAACAGATTTGGGCGAGGTAGCCCAGATGAAATCCACATGCAGTAACAAGTGTTAAGCGAATCGTCAAGCCTAGCAAAATGACAAATTGGAAGAGAAGTTGGAGGTCAAGAGAGATGACAGAATACAACATAAACAAATCAGGATGCTTCTGGAATTGCTGTGACAGACTTTTACGGATTCGGTTCTGATCTTCCGGGCAGTCCGAGTGAAACTGGAAATACGATCAATTATATAGCTCTCCTTTTACACAAAGAGAAAATGTGCACAACGCTCAGGGAAAGCCCACATTTCCCACCAGTTCTCCCTTAAAGTTTTCACATGGTGCTTTGTAATGGGATGTGGACGAATGAATACGCTTTACAGGAAAAGAGGACCTTACATACAGGAGCAAAAAAGGGATTGGCAGCCAAAATCAGGGTTAACATGTGCCAGGTTAGGAAGGCCAAATGAAGTGACTTTGAAGATGAGTGTGGTAGATCCTCTGGCATGTCCTTTTATTTGTAGAACTCATCCCTTACGCTTCCCTAAGGACAAGTCAGGCATTTCTTAAGCAGAAGTGCCACAGGCTAACTGGTATGACCACCAATACAGTGTGAGTTGAGGTGCTCATCACCTCTACGGCCAGAATGATAGAAAAAAGAGTGTCAGAGATTTAATTACCCAGGAGGAACACAAATCTTTTTTTTTCTGATGTATAACCCACCTCTAATAGTGACACATCTTACTCAGTGGCCGAGGCCAGCAACTGGTCCTCTGTGTGGGAGAAATGCCCGAGGAACCACTAGGTCACCATGTGGCTTCCCTTCGCGGACTTTCGAGGTCCCCATGTGTTAAAATGAAGACTGGAAAACACAGTCCCTATCAGCATCGGGGCTTGGTGATTTGATGGGTATAGTCACTTCCTCCAGGTGTTTTTCTGGCTGAATCTCCTGGGCAAGACCCTGCAGATTTTCCGAGTGACGTCATTGCACTGCTGAGAATGGGAAGCATGGGGAACCTGGTATTCCTGGAAGAGGTCAGAGAAACTGCTACAACTTACCGAATGCCGTAGGTGGGCGTGGCATTGTGCTAGCGCTTGTCAACACTTATTCTCTTTTTATTCTAATTTAACAGATGAGAGCCTATAGCTCCTGTGGTTAATAAATGTACTTGAAGCTCTTGGGGAAAGACAGAGGTTTCAATCCTAAGGGGTGACTCTAGCGTTTGTACCAAACATCATTCTAAAGGAATGGCTTTTAGGGTATGGTCCTAGAAACAGCAGTTGCAGCATTATCTGGGAAATTTGTTAGACCTTCAAATGCTCAGGCCTAACTACAAGCCTCAGAGTCAGAAATTCTAGGGTTAGGGCCCAGCAATCACGTCCGATTTAAGAAGTTTTCAAGCCTGAGAACCACCATTCTACAGCTGTACCTCTCGGCTCCTGCCCATGATTCTTGGCGTCAGAAGTCCAGGCTGTCCCTAGGGACACCTCCTCTCCATCTTTGTTAGAACCTGCTTGGTGTGGCTTCTTGGGAAAATCCCTTTTTGCCAATAAAAAATAATGATCTCTAACCGATGTAATGATGCCTATCAATCACGTTAACAACCTCAGCAAAAGGTTATCTCGGTAATTTATCCATATCGGCTGTTTCTCGCTGTGACCCAGACATTTGGAGATGCAGCTGCAAATGCGAGATTCGGAGGGAGCACAGTTGTCGCCCAGCTGAGGATGAGGTCATTTGTGGAAGAACATGGCCTAGGACAGTTTTGCAGCAGAACAAAACTACCTGCAATGTCCTCCAGCACAGCATACAATCCTAATGTCTAAGAGCAGTGGGGCACCAAGCATTTCGTTTATTCAACAAATAGGAACATACCTATACACACATGCATCTCAAGGAGTTTAAGTACCATGGAGTGTACTTGTGATTGCATAAGTAGCAGTCTGTGGTAAGAGCACTCCATCAGAGCCAGACTACAATCCGGAATCCACAAAGGCAGCCTCGTCAACATGTGGGAGGGAAGAGAGATAAAGGAGTGTGTAAGAATCTGAACTTAAAGTTCTTAGTTACTTTCATGTGATCAAGAGGGAATTACTGAATCTGTCACATTTGCTGTTTATTCATCTATAAATTTAGAGTTGTGGCATCCCCTTCTTTGTGGTGCTATGACTATGTAAAACATGTGTAGCACATACGTGTCAAATGTGTTGCCTGTTTCTTCTCTGCCTTCCTTTCCTGGCTGCTAAGGTCATGGCTGAGTACCTTTATGATCTGATCATTAAGATTTAGAGCCTTAAACCTGGTTAAATGGGAGACCAGATATTTTCAAGCGTATATACTGTCTATGCATAGTATTGCTAGATATTACAGGGAAATGGAATTTTCCTCATCAACTACATTTTGTTAAGGATAAAAGACAAAACACGTTGTAAATAGTCTGATTATGTATATATGAAATTCCTTACCACCCTACAATGGAGGTTTCTGTAGTCTGAGTGGCCTTCACTCATTAGTTGCATATTGAGTTAGAATCCTGTAAACCTGACGTTGAAGTAGTTTGGAGAAAATAACGTGTTAAAAAAAGTTGATGGGGGAAAAATAGCTGGTCTGTGCTTAGTATCTCCTCATTCTGTTGGGGATAGGGGAGACATCTGTTAATATAATTCAACTCGTATCATAAGTGATTGGGTAAATGCATGGGGCCGGAGACCCTACTTAGTGATAAGATAAGAAAACCAACACCTCTGTCCTCTTGGAGTTCAGACCTAAGAGGAGAGACCGGAGAAATGCACTAGGGGTAATTACTAGGTAAGTGATATTTTCTACTAAGCTCTTGCCCAGACTTTAAGCCACTTGGATGAATTAGGAGTGATGTTCTGCAGGATTTGCAAGTATGTGAGTTACAGGCCCTGGGAGACGATCTGAGGACCTGCAGTAGACAACTTACCTACTGGAGTCCTTGACAGAGTCTTCAGGTTGCTCTGGTCTCCGCATAAGAGCTCTGTAACTAGAAATGCTCGAGTCTGCTTCCCAGATCCCAATTGAGTTTTTGGTTTTCCTCATTCATGAAATCTCTGAGCCAGTCTCATCGGTTGTAAAGTATGTCCTTCATAGCAGGGCTCCTAAGTTGGGCAAGAGCTTTTACTGCCCAAAACATAGACAATGGTATTATATTCTTATTATTGGTTTTACAAAAATCACACAGTTAAGTTGGTGTCTGCCAGATCTCGCCATTCAAATGTATTTTTCCTTTTATAATTAAGGGTTATATTGTGGGGTTGTGGTTTGAGAAGTTAACAAGAGGTTTCAGTATGAGGTTACACATTGGGAAGCATGTCGATATGCTAATTCCTAAACAATTTCATTTAAGCATTTACTATTCAGTGATGATCATTGCCTGGAATAATTATTACATTGGTACCTACAAAATGGTGATTAAAAGAATGTATATCATTCTTTATATAATTAGTAACTGGGGTTCTTAGCTTTCCAAATAGCTTTTTTTCTTTCTTTCTTTCTTTTTAAATGTACACTTCCTCTTCCTTTCTTGCTTTTTTTTAATTAACAAAATTAAAATCTGAGTACCTGGTACATTTCAGATCTTCTGCAGCCAGACCTGGAGGTGATGACTGCTTCAGTATCTCTGCCTTCTCTTTGTGATGACCAAGGGCATAGATGTAGCTGCTTCACTGAGCTTTGAACTTCATATTATCCTTATTTTTCTTGATCTTGACAGCTCTGGCACTGTTTCATCTGGCTGTGAGCAGAAAGTCCTTGATTTCCTCAATGTTTTGAGGCATAACCACAAGGCAGGCAGGGGAGTGTGTGGCCTGCAGACTGAGCAGTAAGAAGAGAGGAAGATGGAAAAGACAGTGACTTCTGTTTCCAGGCAGTTAATCCCTCACATATAGGAAACTGGGTGTTTATTTTGAATATTTCTGGGCATCATAATCCAGTACTGTTATTATTGACGTCAAGAGATCCAAGATTTGAACAGTCGTCATCTCTTCAGACGTATCCCTGTGTCCTTTGGATATCTCTGGTTTCCTCTGAGCATGTTCTACTTTCTGGCATAGTTAGACATCTCCCATCCTAGTTTTTTCTTTTTTTTTTTTAGATTTTATTTATTTATTTTTAGAGAGAGGGGAAGGGAGGGAGAAACATTAATGTGTGGTTGCCTCTCACAAGGCCCCCACTGGGGACCTGGCCCACAACCCAGGCATGTGCCCTGACTGGGAATCGAACCTGTGACACTTGGGTTTGCAGCCCGCACTCAATCCACTGAGCCACACCAGCCAGGGCTCCATCCTAGTTTTTCCAAATGTATTTTGGGTAGTGGATCTCTCTGTCGTCTAACTATGCTAACAGGATGAGTGGTGGGTGGCTGTGCTTGTTCTGTACGAACATCCATCCTTCTTTTTGTTTTTTCATTTTCCTGCACATATAAGTTTTGAAATTTCACATTTTATTTATGGTCGTCATTACCGCAGAACTCATAATTCCTCAAGTGTAGTAGTATTTTAGCCAAATATGACTGAGAGTTGATCATTGAGGTCGATTTTTCCATACACATAGTATACACATAGTATACTTTTAAATATCATACAACATATTCAGGTCTGCTTGCATAGCCCCAACATTGCCTTTGGTTATATTTTCACTCATCTGCAGTTTAGTTTTTCTTCTTCGAGGATGGATGGGTCATCCTAAGCAATCTTTTACATGCATCATTGTCTAGTTGCTTTATGTTAATTTTACACCTCTTTTCAAATCCTTTTATGATATTATACACGGATCACATTGAAAAGTGGATGTGTGTGCGTGATTTTTTTTATTTACACAACTTTTATTTTTCCACTTTTTAATTTTTTAAATTCTTAAGTTTGATCTGTTTTAATTTTGCATCTTTTTCTTTAGTGGCTACTTTTTTCTGAATCTATAAATCTGTGACTCAAGGTGTTTTGCTTTCTACTTTAGAGGCTTATTTAAGTATGCCCAGCTCAAGTTGAGATGTTATGATATAGTTTACTTATGTTTTGAGGTTGAGTATTTGGGGAGAGAAATTCTTCATCAAACAAAATATCTTCTAATGTTCATTTTTCTTCTTATACAACACTAATATGGTACACTTGCTTAGATGTTTTCTTTAATTAAATTTTAAACGTTTTATACCACCCTGGACAGATAATAATAGGTGACCTATATTGACAGAGTGAAGAGTTTGGGTGACTTACTCTGTTTCTTAGCTTAGCAGTGCCTCTTCCTTGTTACGTAGTGGCAGAATGTTTGGCAACAGTTACGTGAGGAAATGTGGGAAAGGAAAAGAGTGCCTAATTGACTCGTGGATCCTGCTGGGAAATTTGCAGACAAGACGTTAAAAATATAGCAATTAGTCTCTTCAAGCTTCCTATGTTAAAATTTGACAAGAGAAAACTAAACTAAAGAAGTAACTTGAGTTTTTGAAGATAATTTAGAGAAATCATAAAGGGGGAAGGACTTGCTTAGTTCCAAAATAAAATTTCTTTTTACCCCCAGCAAGATTCACAATGTTAAAAAAAAAAGTTGAGGGAGAGATTGATGAGGAATCTCTGTGCATGTACTTAGGTATATGACCAGAGAAGGCTACTTGGATATTCCAAATCCAGGAAAAAATAAAAGGAGGAAGGGCCTGGGAGTCAAACGGAGGGACTGCACATGCAAACTCCGTTCATCACACCAAGCCATCTGCAGGCATTTGAGTCATCCAAGTGGAGGACCTCACTGAATGTGGAGCACAGATGAAAAACCCCTCCTTGCTCTTCCTGGAGTCCGGAGCCACAAAATCCTGAGCACGCTCAAATGGTTGTCTTAGGTGGTTGAATGCAGTCACAGAACACAGGGTGGTTTACGTTCAATATCTCCAAGTAGGTATTGGCTATACATGATGGTGGCCTGTGTGTATCAACTGGACTGGTCCGAGAAACACCTTGAGAGCTGATTTAACATCATTTCTGGGTGAGTCTGAGAGGGTGTTTCTGGAAGAGATTAGCATTTGAATGGGTGGACTGGGTAAAACAAACGTTTCTCCCTCAGGTGGGTGGGCAGGGACATTCTATCCCCTGAGGACCTGGAGAGAGCAAAAAGGTAGAAAAGGCTGGATTCATTCCCTGCCTGACTGCAGGGGCTTGAACTTCAGTCTTCTGCTGCTCTCAATGCTCCTGGTTCTCAGGCCTTCGAGACCCAGATGGGCGTGGCCATTGGCTCTCCAGCTCTCAGGCCTTCAAACTGTATACCAAAGGCTTTCCTGAGTGTCCAGCTTGCAGACTGCAGACTGTAGAACCTCTCAGCTCCCATAATTGCATTAGCCCATACCTTATAATGAATCTACTTATATATTCCAATTTGTAATTATCCAACTTATAACCCATCTCATGTCCATGTGTATTTGTATGCATATGTCTGTATCTAGTTATATCCATATGTCTCTTTCACTCTATCGATATCCCCTATTGTTCTTCTCTGATAACCTTGACTGATACTTTATGAGCATTAAAATCTAGAGCAAGCGTTACTCTAGAGGTATAGATATGAAATTCACCAAAACAAATAATAAATGAAGCAATGCAGGAAGAAGACACAGCTCACGGAGGGTAAGTGGAAGTAATAGTAGAAATGATGCTAGAAATGACCATCAGAGACAGGCAATTAAATAGTTACACACAAACATTTTCCTCTAATAGAAATATTTACAGATGTTAGAGCTGTACGGAAGAGGCAATTTCTTATCTTGTCTGGGCAGATCACAGATGCCTGTAAAGGGAAATTATGCTTGAACACAGTTTGAAGGTTGAGTGAGAAATCGCCAAAGGAAATGGCCGAGTAATGAAGCAGCCTGTTCAACAGGAATGGCGCAGAAGAGACAGCTAGCTCTGCGACGGAGTCTGCTTCCTCTTTCATAATCTGAAATTGCCACTGGGAGAAGGTTGCCCAGCAAAAAAACTGACACGTGTCTTGTGACTTCATACTCACCAGGGGATCACGAACGTACGTGACGTGTGTCACTTCCAGGCCAGGATTTTAAGAAGTATGTTTCTTTTTTTTTGGGGGGGGGGTGGGTGATTCCTTGTTTGTTTGTTATTATTGTCCATTGTCTCTATCTCTGTTAGAAGAGAAATCTGAGAGCCTGGGAACTGGAATCAGCCCAGACCCTGAATCATCATGTGGACATAAATCACATGCTACCCTCCGTCGACAGTTTCATGAATAAAAATAAAATTCTATTTTATTAAGCCATGGGAAATGACTTATTTGTTCAGGACATAACGTGATCCTTTCATACAGCTACACTACACTGCTTTGGGTCAGGGTATTAAAGGGATGTGGGGGATGGGGGTTGAGTTGGCCTGGGTCAGATGTCTTATATGTTTCTGACGGAATTCAACACGTTTTCTTAAAGACAAGTAGTACATGGGCTCGCTCAAACTTTTCTTTTTGGAGGGAAGCACGGAAAATCATGTTATTGTCTTTAGGCCCAATTTACCTCTCCATTAACACAGATTATCATTACACATGGAGTATTTTTTGCATGCATTTGCAACACATGCCTGTATCATTTTTATCTTCATCTATTTCTATTATCCTTTGGCAAAAAGTGAGGGCGAGCCAGAGAGAATTATCATGTTTAAAATGCTAGAAAACTTACAGTGAACTTCTAACAACCCCCAAATTCACAAGCTTATATATGCTGCAGAAGTTGGCTTTATTGAACGGGAGAATAATAGTTCTTTTTCCCAGCCCACTGAACTTATCAGTGTGCGTCTCACACTGTGAAGAAAAAGTAATGAGTGAAATGGAACCGTTTGATATCTCTATTGTGTGTGTTGGTAAGAGCACAGGAAGACGAGAGAAGACCTCCAAGTATCTCAGCTCTATTTTTCACACGCAGACACATTACATAATGACTCCTTGTTGAACTGTAATTATAACAGAGCCACCTTTATAAACATGAATACAGGGGAAACTAATTAGGCACTAACAATAGGCAAATATTATTCTCTTAATTAGATCTTCTACTGGAAATCCTGCTTTGTTCCTGCTACTCCAGTGTAAATGACATTTAAATCATAACAGTGTCTCCCAGAATGGGCTTTCAGGGATGAGAAAGACAGACGCGGTGTCACGGGCGATGAATGCCTTTTCAAATCTGCGCTCTGAAGCCAATGCGGTGTGGTCCCCCACACAGCTGCTTTGGCTGATTTGTATACTCGCATAATTAGAGCTGAAAGTGTTCAGTCGGCACATCTTCAGCATTCATATATTTTGATAGTTCTTTTGTCACCTATTATTTTTACATAGCTGGTTATTATCTTGTAGTTGAAGTGCTCAACATTGGATTAGGGGGAGGGATCTGGAGGGCAAGTGCAATTGCATGGTTTCTCGGTTCCAATCCTCCCCCACCCTTAAATCAGTCTCTCTCTCTCTCTCTCTCTCTCTCTCTCTCTCTCTCTCCATGCACATCTTAAAAGAAATGAAAGAAGAGAAAGATCTGCTGAGAAGGTCTTACTCTGGGTGAGGTGCAAACGTGGGAAGAGCAGGATCTATTATTATCGAGGTAACTCTCCAAGCAGACGCCTCCCGCTCATCCTTGAAGCAGCCTCTGGGACATGCGCTCAGACAGTCGCAACGAGACGTGAGGGGCCAGTGGCCATGCCCCTTGCATAATAAACACACGGGATTCATTGTGGGATCGGAAAGCAGAATTATGCCACCCATTTTGATGAAAATGTGATTAAACAGGCATGTAATAAGCAGCTGAGGTCCTGTGTGAGTAAAAATTAAGATAAATAATGGTAGGGCAAGATTTTCTATCTTAAAGCATAAGGAACGATGGCAATTTTTACTGGGTACTCTTACACCGGAAACTAAATTTTGTATGAATTTATACATGTATCTCAGATCTCAGGAAAAAATGTGTAAATACAATATTCTGAAATTCACAAACTAATTTCCACTTTTGCTTCACCTTAATAGTGTTTGGATCCATTCAATAAGTATTGACCTACAATAGCAGGGCCTAGAAGGGCAAAGCGGAGGGGTCTACAGCACCCAAAGAAAAGGCCTTAAAATAACTTTGATTAACTGCCTACCTCGAATCACATATGCAAAATGAACAAAGAGAGTCTAGAGCGAGGTAAGGATTCGGGCCAACTGACCCCCACCCATACTTATGTTTGGGTCCTCAAGTCTCCCCAGCAGGAAGCTGGCACCACCTTTACCTGTCAATCAAAATGCAACTCCTTCACCCCCATCCCACCAACTATGTAAGTACTCAGAACAAAGGACTCGCTCTCTTGGCTCTTGGCTCTTTTTGCCACATGGGGAGCCCCTGGCCACTCGGTATCTGGTGGAGGAGGGGTCTCTGGCCTCCCTATGTGGCCGCCTGGCCTCTGGCCACCCTACTTTCAATACACTTGCTTTTGCTTTCCTATTATTAGAACTTAGCACTCATAAACTTCGCTGGCACGTTAGTAGGCTTGCTGACCTGTAATTCTTTGCTGCATCGGTAAGAACTAAGTTGCTGGGAGTTTCTCCCCTAACATTATATTTGAGGGTAAGACAAATGCTAACAGACTCAAAAAATATCTACAAATTTATATTTTAAAAATTTGACTTAAATATTGTGAGCTGCACAACTGTTATCTATAAGATTGTTACAATAAAATGCTAGGTAGTTATGATGATGATGAGTGGCATGATGTTTAGAGAGTTAGGTAGATTTTCTGGCACAAAGTATACATTAAAGGTTTTTTTTAAAGTTAGGCATCATTCTAGGGATTCTGATAGATATGCAATTAAGTAGATTCCACTAAATGTGAACTACTGAAATTTTTATTTTATCATTTTTATCACAAATATTAGGTTCATACAGTTTAACTAAAAATCTACCCTCCAGGAGCTGAAAATCTAATAAAACTGACAGGCATGTTTTTAGGTATAGATATTATTAGCATCTAGGTAGTAAAACATATAGAGTAATAGGTGGTATGGAATTGCTGGGATGAAATGAGTCAAATCTAAATTTGGGATGAGATTAGATTTGGGAAGTTTCATATAAAAGGACTTTTAGTTTCATATAAAAGAACTTGTCAGGTGGACAAAGGAAGAGAAAGAGAGGGAGAAGGAGGGAGGCAGGGATAAATGCAGGGGAGGAGAGAGGGAAGGAGGAAGAGAGAGAGAGAGAGAGAGAATCTTCCAGAAATGACAACTGTCTGATATTATTTCATAAGCAAATGCATTAAGCTCTTTCCATGACCAGTAAAATATTTTCTTCATAAACAGCAAATACATCACATATTATATAGATCAATATACTTGGAGCTTGTTACAGCTCAACATTTGAATATTTGGTTAGGCTGCATACTATAAAGTAATAAAAATAAGTTTAAGTACTGAACATGTCTTATGCTATCATTTTGTATTTGGGCATATACTTAGCCTATTGAAGTATGTTTTCTAATCATTATAGTTTGGGAAGTCATAGAGGGTCTTTGTAAGAATTCAGTAAGTTAGTACTATATCAAAAACACTTAACTGAATGTCTGGAATAATGATCATCAATAAATTATAATTTTTCTCTGTTTCATATTGTTAATAGGTAGGAGAAGCTAGTTTCCTTTGAGACTGAGATACTCAATTTTTACATGTAAAATTCAACAAGGAATACTTGTTTTGCAGTTAAAATATCCTTGACATCTTTTAGGTATGCTGCAGCTTTCTTTAGGTTTCTTAAACTTTCCATGATTTAAAAAAAATAAGTATGTTTCCTACAACTGCCCTGCTGGTGACCTTAATAATAGTGATTATTTGGTTTTTTTTTATGAAATCGGTAAATAAGTAGCTTCGCTACAACCATTCTCAGGCTCTTTGACTCTTAGTAAGTGTGTGTGTGTGTTTGTAATACATACAAAACATCATCTAGCCTCTTTAAATGTGTGTAGTGAAATAATTTTCAAAGGGTTGAAGGACAGGAAGAGATGGGTTGTTGATCACAGGGTGCTGGCAAGGTTCAGAGCAGGAGTCATCAGAGGTCAGATAAGAGAGAATGTGTATTACTGAGCTACTACTGTGTGCCGGGACCTGAGATTTATACCGTTTACTTCTCTATGTAAGTACACCAGGATATTCTTTTCATCCGAGTTTTGGTAATGAGGAAAGTGAGAATAAGGAAATAGGCATCACTGATTGTAAGTGGAGGTGAAGAAGCAGAAGCTTGAGACCCTGTGGAGGGAGCTACGTATTTACAGTGGCCACATGACCACTTTCCACACCTCCACTTTGGAAGCTCGGGGCAGTACGGGAGCTTCAGATTATTAGTTGTGCTCTGCCTGTGGAAGAAACTGGGATAGTTTGGGAAATTTTAGGCAAAAAAGAAATACAGAATCTGCTGATGACTGTGTGAGGAATCTCATTTAAGAGTTGAGGGAGCTCCTCCTATCTTTCAATCATGAGTCAGTTCTGGGAGGGACTATTAAAATCCTCCAGATGGACTACCAAGTTAAATGGTATGATATTCATGGATTCCTTTCTTTTAAGTTTTTACTTATTTATTTTTAGAGAGGGGGAGGGGACGTAGAAAGAGAGGGAGAGAAACACCAATGTGCAGTTGCGTCTTGTGTGTCCCCTACTGGGGACCTGGCCTGCAACCCAGGCATGTGCCTTGACTGGGAATCGAACCTGCGACCCTTTGGTTTGCAGGCCCATGCTCAATCCATTGAGCCACACAAGCCAGGGTCATGAATTGCTTGTTTTACAAAATTACAATCTACATTCAATATTATTTTGTTGTGTTTCAGGTGTATAGCATCCTGATTGAGCAATCATATACTTTACAAAGTGTTCCCCCTGAAATTTCTAGTACCCACATGAATGACTTCCCTTTCAATGATAAGCAGCAAAACCATTGGTGTCATTGGGGGAAAAAGCATTAAACAAATGCAATTTATATCATCTGAGTCATAAACAATAGGTATACATCTTATCTCATGTTTATATGCTTGTAGGAGAGAGAATAGTAACAGGAGGTGATGAACCCTAAACCCGCCTTAGGCATTACATGAGTTACTTTATATGTTACGTGCTTGATGATAGATGAGAACATCAAGGTTTAAGTATTTACAGACATTTCATAAAACACAAGAGGATATGAGAGGCATCAGGACTCCTGCCTGATTCTAAAACCCAGGCACTTTTTAATGACCAATGTTGTTTTAATAGGCTAATAGACTTTTTAAAAATATGTTACAAATAAGCAGTCCCATTTTTAAATTTCTGTGGTATCCTCATGTTGCTTTCCACAGTGGCTGCACCAGTCTGCATCGTGACCCAGAGATTCCACATCTGGGAATTTATCTGAAGAAACCTGAAACACTAATTCAAAAGAACATAATCACCTTATGTTCATTACAGCGTTATTTACAATTGCTAAGATATGGAAGCTACCCAAGTGTCCATCGGTAGATAAGTGGATAAAAAAACTATGGGAAAAGTGGATAAAAAAAACTAGTATTTACACAACGGAATACTATTTGGCTGTAAAAGAGACAAATTTTACCTTTGTAATAGCATGGATGGGCCTGGAGAACATTACGCTAAGTGAAATAAACCAGTCAGTGAAAGACAAGTACCATATGATCTCACTCATGTGTGGAACCTAATGAACAAACTGAACTCACAAGCAAACTAGAGACAGACTCACAGATGGAGAGCAGGCTCACGGCTCTGGATGGGAGGCGGTTAGGGGGTGGAGGGATCAAGCAAAAAGGGACAAGGACTCACGGGCATGGACTATGGTGTGGTGATTTTGGGGGGAGGGGAGTATAAGGAGGATTAACGGTGATAAAAAAGTAATAAAATATGAATTAAAGAGAAAAAGGTCCAAACAGCTTTCCTTCCTTCCTTCCTTCCTTCCTTCCTTCCTTCCTTCCTTCCTTCCTTCCTTCCTTCCTTCCTTCCTTCTTTTCTATCTTTTCTTCCTTCTTTTCTTTCAACAAATATTTACTCAGCATCTACCCAATGCCAGACACATTCTGAGAATACGAACATGAATAAACACACATTTACTTCTCAGGCACTCACAGTCTACTAGGAATGAGACGTATAAACACGTGCATTAAAATGAATGTAAAAACAAGATGGAACACAGAGACAGGACTGATCAGTGTGGGGATTACAGGTGATTTTTGAGCTGGGTCTTGGAGGACAGCATGGACATTCCAAGTGACAAGGACATTGTAGGCAGAGAGAACACCAGCACGGTGAGGAGGAGCGCGGAGCCAACACTGGCCTGGGAGACAGAAGGCTGGGATATAAATGCTGCCTGTCTCCGCTCGCAGCAGGCCTTCCCGCTGCCTCCTGCTGCTCTCATCTATTTTCTTGCTTTGCGTTTCCCCTGCTCTCCTAAACCTGCTATTCCATTTCCACCCCCCCTCCTCCACCTCCTCACCTCATGTCCAAAACACATGGGGATGTAGGGTAAGCGGTGAGCAGGGAGCAGTCGGGTGAGGGGAGGGGTGTGGCCAGGAGCGCAGACAAGGTGAAGGGCACGCTAATGACATGCATCTTGGCCTGCGAACCCCATGACTGCCTTCCTTCACCTTGAAACCTTTTTTGCTGTTCCATGGCCAACATCATGTTTTGCCAAATGATTTTGACTGATGGCAGCCTTAGTGCTGATTCAAAGGAAACACAGAAAGCAGATTGTCAAGTTCCATAAATGGGAGAATATAAAAAAGGAGTCACGTATAATTTACAAAGGAAAAAGAAAACGTTGAGGGGGGAAAAGTGGATCTTGAACAGTCATCCAATCAAGATCTTAATTCACAGGCTCTCCCTAAGCAGTCACCACCAGGTGATGCTAATTAGCAAGAGCAGTGCACAGGTGTTACCCTAGGCGAGCAAGAAATAAAAAATAACATGAAATCCAGCTTCAACCTAGTTGCCTAACCCTCACCTACTTGTTCCTACATATGCTACGTTTAACGGTGCTGTATTTAATGTCTGATGTGTTACATGTGGAAACCACTGTAGTTATCTGGACAATGCCCTTTCCTCCTTAAATACAAATCCCCAAAGAGCTGTTACCCATCTGTTCATTCATACGTCTGTGTGTGTGTGCACATTGATTGGCATCCAGTGACTATCTCATGAGCTTCTACTCTGCACCAGACACTGGGCCTGGCACTAGGAACATGGCAGTAAAATTAGAAAATCCCGGTTTTGCTTTTATGAGCTTACACAATGAGGAGAGAGCCACATAGTGAGGTGTGACATAATTAGGTGACTGCAGTTTTTCTGTCCCCAGTGGACAGAAATGTGTAGGGTGGTGAAATATCCGTAAACCAAGAAACCTGACTTAGCCTATTCGACAGGGGTTTCTTTTCTGTTGTAGAAAGAGCTGAGGTTGAATTGGTGGATGAGACAGGAAAAGGGTCGTAGCATGAATCTTGGACCAAAGAGATAAAAGATGGTGTAGCAACAAAAACGAAGCAAAAGAAAACTCTGGAAGCTTGTGTGACTGGAACTTAGAGCCAGCAGACCATGATGCTTCTACAGGTAAAGGGACCCGAAATCCTGTTAAAGAGTTTATATTTTAATTCTTCCCAACTATCCCAAAATGAAGTATTTTAAAGCAGGTTTTCACGATGTGACTCAGAGAAGCTGCTGACTGAACAAAAGGACCCATCTCGGACGGGATATACAAGGAATGCAGAGTAGTCTACTCAGGAAGTCTATACACATTTGAGGGTTTAAACATTGGAAGATTGGGGGAATTTTCCCTGTAAAATATTAAACTGATTATTTAAGCAAGTATTTCCATATTTGTCAGATAACTTCACGAGGGAAATTGCAAGCTGAAATATAGGCTGTTGTCGTGGTCCAGGGAGGCAAATTCACCAGAGAGACAGAAGCAGGTTTAACTGAGGAGGATACACCTGCCACTTAGAAGAACTATGAGGGGAAGAACTTCTTGCAACTTCATGACCTGGCTGAGCCTGTCCGTGCCGACACACTGATGCCCATTTTATTTGCTGTTAGTTTCATGGAAGCTCTGTCCAGAAGTCAGCTGGCAGAGCAAAAACACCAGCGAGGGCAGAATCAGGGATTATTTGCCCCGATGGAGGTGTCAGAGTTTGCTCTCTATTTGAACCAACCAAGTAACTTGCTCCCCTCATGAGCTTTACCTGTAAGTTGGCTATGAAACTCCCACATTTTCCAAAGTGTGGTACCCAAGTCACAATTCAGATGGGAGAGGTTTTTGACTATAAACATAGTATTAAACAATATTGACTTAAATAGTGAATTACTCCCATTTCACTTACGCTACGCGTTACTCTTGACTAAGAGATCATGCCAATGATGAGAACATGTCTCAAACACCTATCATTTTCTTTTTTTAACATTATTTTTATTGTTGAGACTATTACAGATGTCTCCATTTTCTAAGCTACTTTAAAGAAACCTCTATTTTGATAACAGGTGTCAAATTTAGAGCCCTCCCATAGCATCGCTACTCCATAAGAATGAACATTGTGCCCTGACTGGTGTAGGTCAGTGGGCTGAGTGCTGGCTGTGAACCAAAAGGTCGCTGGTTCGAATCCCAGTCAGGGCACATGCCTGGGTTGAGGGCCAGGTCCCCAGAGGGGGCCATGTGAGAGGCAACCACACATTGATGTTTCTCTCTCTCTCTTTCTCCCTCCCTTCTCCTCTCTCTAAAAATAAATAAATAGAATATTTAAAAAATTCTAAAAAATAATATATTCTCTACCCCAGTGAGGTTATGCTTTGGATATTCTCCATTGCATGTTTCTCATTTTAGTTTGAACCAACTAGGGTAAATGGTGGTAAATGGAGGAGACTTGACCTGGGCTGGTGCGCACACAATACAGTGTACAGATGATGCGTTGTAGCACGGTGCCCCTGACACTCACATAATTTTGCTAACCAGTGTCAATAAAAAGGAAAAAGGAGGAGCATAAGCTGAAAAAACTCCCCAATGTATTCAATCATTCCACTAAATGCCTGAAACTCCTTGTGGCCCACACTGTTGAAGGACACGAAAGGTGGCAGTGGGCCTGGGGGAGGGTGCCCTTCCCTCTCTCTTCGACCCAGGAGAATACCCCGCACAAGGCCTTTCTTCCTCACTGGCCATTTCGGTGGCTAGGAAAATTCTGCACCTGACGTAGAATGCAATGTGAACCTGGAGCCTTGGACACTCACTACGTTTGCGGTCACCATTTCCTCTCTCTATTGCTCTCACGATCACAGCATTTTATCGAGAGGTGTTTGAATTCAGGAATCCAAAGCAAATGTAACAGCTACAGCACATTCTAAAATGAGCAATTTCAGTGATCTTAAGGTGTGTCAGAAAAATAAACATCCAGTTTTCCCTGTCTTTGAAGAATGTGTAAAAGAACACAATTTGAATTTCCCATTACCCCTCCAAGTTCATTTCATGACATACCGGTGTTAAGAGTTAGACATAGAGCTGATTGTCTTATCTTGGCACAGAGTGAGAAAAGGATACCATCCACCACTATGAGAAGCAGGTAAAAACCTTTATGTTCGGCTGTGGGTGTATGAATGGCACTTCTAGGGCATTAAGAGAAATGTCTGGGGACTAGGGTGATTTTATGTATCACTCCGTGCTTTGAATATGGTGGCGAGATGTGGCCTTTATATCACATGTTGCCAAATACAAGAATATTTCATTTCCTGTAAGTATTAACATTTGTTTAAAAACCTGACTTCATACTATAAACAGATTTTCAAGATCTATCTTTATTATGTTTAGAATAAATCGATCCCAGAGAATTGATTATCATTTGAAGAATTTTAAACGTTTACTGCCATTGGCTTCCAGTGGTAGTCAGTTTTCTTAATTAGGTTAAAGTCTTCCTGCATCTAGCTTAGATGCTTGAAATGAGCTCCTAAATGGTTCCCTCCTTTTTTCCACCCAGTCCTTCGTCAACACCATCGACGCAATGTGTCTTTCTAAAGCTCAACTCTTCTTTACCATTCCCTAGCTAGAAATCCTCAATATGACCTTAATTTTTTAAGAAAAGAGACAATCACTTTCCAGGTGGCATTGAAAGCCATTGATAGTCCAACATCATTTTGCTCTTCTGCATATTTCATATATCAAAAAATTCTCCATATATTTACCTCCTTCCTTCTTTCTGTGGGCTACTTGTGGAAAATAATTCCCATGTAAATTATTGCCCTATATTATGTGACATGTACACAAAATGCTGAAGATGAAGATCAGAGGAAAGATGGACAATATGGAAACTTATATGAAGCATCTCAATATAATATTACAGTAATATAAACAGTGCATATTATAAAATGGATGTATTATGCAGTTTCAATCCACTTAAGATGTTCAAATCAACACAAAAAGAACAGAGTGCTCATCAATGTTGCATTTTCAAATTAGACCCGTGTCTTCCTGCAAATTCCTCTTCCAAACTTGCTTTTCCTCTCCACCCAGATAGTCAAATAACTCCCTGTATTGACAGGACACTTGTAAAGCACTTAACACAGAATGGTATGTAAATTCGCACTAAATAATGCATAGTGCTTACGGGAATCTGCTCCCCGACTTGCTGCAGCCAGCGTCACACGCAAGGAAAATGAGAAGGGCAACCAGAAGCAAAAAGCAGATGCATGGGGTTTTTTTTTAAGCTAAGATAGAATAATGTGCATTTTTAATGTTGTAGACTTACACGCCACAGCTAGAGGCTGTATTTATTTCATTTAGCTCATTTAATTCATGTCTGTGTGGAGGGCAAGTGAAAGTTTTGGAAGAATCATCATTGGAGTGGGTTCTTGCTTAACCTATTTTTAAATAAAAATGCGTAGGGGCACAATGCCATATCTTCATGAAAGCAGTCGATCGGAGTCTGTTGTTGATATACTATTTGATAAAGGCCCATGGAGAGTTCTTCGGTGCCAATGAAACCTGACCTCTCACCTCTGGGTCTGGGACTGAGACCTTCCTTGAAAGGTAGGATGCAGTTATTCACAATTTGTTCATTCACAGAAGGAATATTTACTGAGTACTTAGCTGTGTTCTAGGCACTGTGAATGGCATTTTGGATTTACGGTGAGTAGAACTGAACACATTCCTTGATCTCGAGAAGCTCAAACGCCAGGCCAGGAGGGACATATCGATGTATAAAAAACCAAGACTCGTGCTGTAAACGAGAGAAAGGTAGTTATCTGAGAATATATGGCACTGCCTGCTTGACACTAGGGGTCAGAGGAAGCCTTTTCAAGGGAGGGACACTTTGGCTGATATCTGCAAAATGACAAATCACAGAGAGATGGGCGGTAGTTAAGAATGGTGGGATACATTGAATAATAGTACCTTATTATTCAATACAATCATATAGGAATTCCTAGAACCAGCACATTTGTAATTGTGCTTGCCAAAGAGGACATTGCCAATGTAATGAAGTTAAAGATCTTGAGATTATTAGGTTGGGCCCAATGCAATGACAAGATCCTTATAAGAGGAGGCAGATAGGTTGGAGTCAGAAGAGGCACTCTGACGGGGGAAACACAATGATGAGATCGCTGGCTCTGAAGGGGGGAGAGGGCCATGAGCCCAGAAATGCGAGAACCTTCTAGAAGCTGAAAAAGGCCCAGAGAAGGATTCTGGATTCTTCTCTAGAGGCTCCTGAACAAATGCCTCCCTGCCAATACCTCGATTTTCAGGACTTCTGACCTCCAAACCTGTAAGATAATAAGTGTTTGCTGTTCGAAGCCAACGAGCTTGTGATGATTTGTTACAGCAACAATGAGAACTTCCGCTTTGCGGGACAATGCCCAACCAACAGAGCCACACTGGTCAGGGCAAGAGTTCATTGCTTTTTGTGGCTGAGTACTATTTCATTATATATATGCCACATTTTCTCTATCCATTTATCTATTGATGGACACTTAGGTTGCGTCCATATCTTGGCTATTCTTTTCAAACTAGTGTTTTCATTTTCTTTGGATAAATACCCCACAGTGGAATTGCTGGGTGATAATTCTATTTTTAATTTTTTGAGGAAGCTTCCTACTGTTCTTCACAGCGGCTGCTCCAGTTTACCATCCCCCGGACAGGACACAAAACTCCCCTTTTCCTCTCGTCCTCACCAGTGCTTATCTGTGGCAGGGGACACGAAGTAATAATCCCTTTCCCTTGGATGTTAGAGGGAAATAAAGGTATTATCTCAGACACTCTCTCTCCCCTCCCTTCTCCTAGATATCTGTCTTCCTCTTTACTTATTTTAGTGTTTACCATGTTCTCCAAGTTCCTCTCCATGACCTATCTTTCTCGATTTATTCAGATGTCTGAACAAGTATCGCGTCACCGGTTTGGATTCCTTTCTGGGTCATCATATAGTGCTAGCAACTTGCCCTTCACTCTTTAACATTTTTTTGAAATTGTGAAACATCATGTGTCTGCTTATTTATATGTTACATATTATTTGTTCATGACTTGTTACCCCCACAAGAATGCAAATATTCAAACGCACATACGTATGAACAAATGTTTCATGCAAGTGAATATGAGGCCTGTTGCAAACCTCGCCTTGGGGTTACACAGATGAATTCACCGACTGCATTGTGGCCAATGTCATTTTCTAAGTATTTCTATGAATTAAATATGGGCTTTGTCATTGCCGAATAAAAATACTGAAGCTTTTTTATACATTATTGGGATATTAGAGAATTTCCAGAGTCATGACAGATATTATTTCATTCTGCCTAAATAATTTAACAGGATATGGGCTTTTAATGTATTTATTATGAACACATGACGCTAAAAATGGGATTCTTGATCCTCTTATTAATGCAAAGTGTACTTAATCTCTCTCAGTAATTGTTTGCCATCACGAATTGACTGGTCAATCTGACTCAATTATTGGATAGAGTAACACAGAAACTTTTATACTAGGCACAAATGCAGGAAGTCCAAACCATACACCGCACTGGGCTGTGTAATGAGGGTGGTCTGCTGGATTAGACATGGCTACAAGTACCTTTCTCCCCCTCTGAGACTGAAATTTTGGGATACGTTAATACAGGTGTATGCGTTTAGAAGCTATTTTCAGTCTCTCTCCACCTGCGATTACCTGCCAGGCACATAAGAAGACAGTGGAAGTCTCCGCCAGGACCCAATGTGAGCGGAGGCAGCTGGGTCGCAGCACTTGCAGTATCTGGGGAAGCGATGTGGTGAGAGCAGGCAGGCCTGGCCTACAATGCCTAAGCATAAGGAATATCAACAGCTGAAGCTACGCAGAGAAAGAAGAGAACATGATTTCGGCTTTGACACACGTCTGGTTGCTATTAGTGTCATATTTATAGGAAGAAGGCAATTTCCCAGGGAGACAAAAAGGGAGATGGAGTAATTGGACAGATTGAAATGCACTCATCTTCTCTTGATTTGCCTTG
>PVKM010022715.1:0-21638 GCA_004027735.1 Carollia perspicillata
GGGGGGACATGGGACAACTGTAATAGCATAATCAATAAAATATATTTAAAAATTAAAATAAAAGATTTTATTTGTTTATTTTTGGAGAGGGGAAATGAGGGAGAAAGGGAAGGAAACATCAATGTGTGGTTGCTTCTCACACATCCCCTACTGGGGACCTGGCCCACAACACAGGCATGTGCCCTAGACTGGGAATTGAACCAGCGACCCTTTGGTTTGCAGGCTGGCACTCAATCCACTTAATCCAGAAAATTAAGAACAGAGCCACACAAGCCAGGGCTCTATTCATAATTTTTTGAGAAACCGCCATACTGTTTTCTGTAGCGGCTGTACCAGTTTATATTCTCACCAGCAGTGAGTGAGGGTTCCTTTTTCTCCACAACCTCTCCAGCACTTTAGCCAGAGGTAGCGAGGTAGTATTTCATTGTAGTTTTGATTTGTATTTCCCTAATAGCTAGTGAAGTTGAGCATCTTTTCATATATCTGTTGGTCATTTGTATGTCTTCCTGGAAGAAGGGTCTGTTCAGGTCCTCTGTACATTTTTTAATTGGATTGGGCTCTTTTTGTTGAGTTGTATGAGTTTTTTGCATATTTTGTCAGCACTGTTGTTTGTAAATACCTTCCCTCATTCCATTAATTGCCTTTTTGTTTTGTTGATGGTTTTATTTGCTGTGCAGAAGCTTTTTAGTTTGACATGGTTCCCATTCATTTATTTTTGCTTTTACTTCTCTTACCTTGGGAGTAAATTTATAAAATCCTCTCTATGACCATGGTCCATAAGTTAAGTCCCTATGTTTTCTTCTATATTATTTATTGTTTCAGGTCTTATATTTAGGTCTTTGAACCAAAATTGAGTTAATTTTTGTATATGGGTACAAACAACAATCTAGTTTCATTCTTTTTTATGTGGCTTTCCAATTTAGCCAGCATCGTTTATTGAAGAGGCTTTTTTCACCGTATATTTTTGGCTCCTTGTTTTGAAAATTACTTGCCCATATAAATGTGGGTTTATTTCTGGAATGTCAGTTCTGTTCCATTGGTCTGATCTGTATGTCTTTTCTGCTAATGCCATGCTGTTTTTTTGATTATTGTCACTGTGAGTACAATTTGAAGTCAGGAAGTGTGATAGCAACCTCCAGATTTGTTCTTTTTTCTTGGGATTATTTTGGCTATTTGGGGCCTTTTGTGGTCCCATACAAATCTGATGATTTTTTTTTGTTCTATTTCTTTCAAAATGCTATTGAGATTTTTTGACGGGGATTGCATTAAATCTGTATATTGCTTTGCATAATATGGCCATTTAAACTCTGTTGATTTTTCCAATCCATGAACATGGAATAGCTTTCCATTTCTTTATGTCTGCTTTAATGTCTTTTAATCTTGTAGTTTTCAGAGTATAGGTCCTTCGCTTGCTTTGTTAAGTTTATTCCTAGGTATTTATTCTTTCTGTTGCAATTGCAAAAGGTTGTGTTTTTTATTTCTTTTTCTGAAATTTCATTGTTAGTATACAGAAATGCAATGGATTTTTGTACATTTATTTCGTATCCTGCAACTTTTTTGTATTTGTTTATTCTTTCTAAAGGTCTTCAGAGTTTTTCAAATAAAAATCATGTCATCTACAAAAAGTCAAGAGCCTTGTGATTTCACTCATGTGGAAGAGAAAACTGAAGTAACAAATGAACAAACAGGAAAACAAACAGACAACAGTTCGCTGGTTAACAAAGGGAAAAGGGGGTGAGGGAGTAGTAAAGGGTAAAGGGGATCACACATATGGGGACAAAAGATTTGATTTTGGGTGGTGAACACACAGTGCAGCATTCAGATGATGTGTCATAGAATTGTACACCTGAAACCTGTATAATTTTATTAACTGATGTCACCCCAATATATTTAATTTTAAAAAGAGGGGTACCCTGGCTAGTGTGGCTTAGTGGATTGAACACCAGCCTGCAAACCTAAGGGTTGCTGGTTCAATTTCTGTTCAGGGCAGGTGACTGGGTTGTGGGCCAGGTCTCTGGTTGGGGGCTTGTGAGAGGCAACCAGTATCTCTCATACATCGATGTTTCTCTCCCTCTCTTTCTCCCTCTCTTCCCATCTCTCTAAAAATAAATAAAATCTTTTTTAAAAAATAAAAAGAGGGGTAGATATAACTTTTCTAAGTGCTGATTGGTTGCTGTACCACAATGATTTATGATACATTTTAAGTTGCTCTTTTGAACAAAACGGTTTATGGAGGGGGAAATGAAATTATTCTCTAATATCCTGAAACGTCTGACAACCTATGCAAGTTTCACTGATATGCTCTCTGCTGGATAATACTGCTTTTTAAAATCGATGACATATTTACTTTTCTCAGACTGCCTCTATGGTTGTAAACCATTCTTTGTTGTTTGTTGAGAAGCAAATTTTTCTTCCTTCCTTCCTTCCTTCCTTCCTTCCTTCCTTCCTTCCTTCCTTCCTTTCTTTCTTTCTTTCTTTCTTTCTTTCTTTCTTTCTTTCTTCTTTCCTTTCTTTCTTCCCTTCTTTCTCCTTCCTTCCTTCCTTTTATTTTTGGAAAGAGGGGAAGGGAGAGAGAAAGAGAGAAACATCAAATGGTTGCCCCTCACATGCCCCCAGCTGGCCTGCAACCCAGGCATGTGCCCTGACTGGGAATCGAACCAGCGACCTTTTGGTTTGCAAGGTGGTACTCAATCCACTGAGCCACACCAGCCAGGGTGAGAAGCAACTTTCTTATTCACTCCTCCATTAAACTGGAGTTTCCATAGACTTTCAGGGTCCCACAGGTTTGTCAGTTTCCACTCTATCATTTCCCCCATTCCACTTCTGTAACAGTGGAAAATTGTAACATTGGTGGATTGTGACCCACCCCACCTTTTGATATTATTTCTGTAAGTGCTGACTCTGACTAATTTGTGGTTTGTAGATAAACATCATGTTTGTATAAGAATCTTAGGAACTAACTTCAAAAGATATAGATTCCAGCCTTCGAGTATCCCAGCTCTGGGAGATTTGCTGACCTTCAACAATAAAGCCCTGATGACATAAAGTCAGGATGACATGTGAATCCAGGATGACTAAACCAGGATGATGCACACCAGACTATCACTTGCCTTCTCAGAATGGACCATGCTCATCTGCACATAGAGAACTTCTCAGCCTCCTCCCTTGATCTCTTTTTCTGTCTCCCTCTCCTTCCTTATAAAAACCACTGCCTCTGCCCTGGCCAGTGTGACTCAGTTGGTTAGACCATCATCCCGTAACTGAAAGGTTGCAGGTTCGATTCCAATCAGGGCACATGACCGGGTAGCAGGATTGATCCCCAGTCTGGGTGTGTATGATCCCCAGTCCTGGCTCATACAGGAGGCAACCAATCACTGCTTCTCTCTTGCATTGATGTTTCTCTCTCTCCCTTCCTCTCCCTCTAAAGGCAATAGGAAATTGTCCTCAAGTGAGAATAAAACCCAAACAAACAAACAAAATTCTCAGCCTCCACGGAGCTGTAGAGTTAGGCTTTCAGATGAGAATCCCCCATCTTCAGGGGTATGGGCTTTCACACACGAGTGCCCCATCTTCCAGGTGGCCAGCACCTGAAAATAAGCCACTTTCCTTTACATCAGCACTGTCTCTGGAGTATTGGCTTTCAAAGCAGCAGACAGCTGGACCTGACTTCAGTTACAGTTTTTGGCTACTCGGTTGGGACTATATGGACCCTGTTAAGACCTGGCAGGCCTGGGCTGGGAGTTCCATCTGCTCATGGCAGGCTGACCCCATGACAGGGGTTGTGATTGCAGGAATTTCCCAGCAGCTGCCAAGAGCTGTTTATCTCAGGGACTCCCCTTGTTCTCCCTCTCAAGGCATCAGCTGCCTTTAAATGCTTTGCTGGTGACTCTGGGGTGTCAACTAACTTCAAACTGGGTAAGTCCTTGGTGTGCAAACCAGGAGCTCCTGCCCCACCATTTGGGTTCTTTGAACCATTTGGTATTCTGTAGGAATCAGTAGGTGCCTCTTGGTGGTAGGCATGGTTCAGTGACAAGAAATATCCCAGTTCCCCTGTGTAGGATTTTGTTGGAGCACTCTTTTTGTTATGGTACATGGATATTTAAGTATTATTTGCTCTTAATTGCTGTATGTTGTGGGGCGTTCTTATCAATACTGCTTTTTAAATGTCTGTTATTTTGTTTCTCTGTTCCTCCATGGGAGGAAGTCAGTTTCTGTTTGAGAGCACTCATCTGTCTGAAATGAAACTTTGGTTCTCTTATCTGTCTGTTTTGGTTACAGTTGTTCTTTGTTTACCTTCTTATCTTTGGGGGACTCGGTTTGATCTTTGGTGGTTTGTACATAGCAGAAGTCCTCTGTCTTTGCCATTTGGGCTTTGTGCCATTTGGACCTTGTCAGGGTCATTTGTGGTACTTGTTCACTGAGATGAGATTTTAAGGCTAGTATACCTGTCCCTCCTTTTAGAGGAGTTAGTTTGAGAGCATTCATTTGTTCGATTTTTGTCTTTGTTTTAGATGTTGTTTTTGTTTCTGTTTTGAAGAGGAGCAGCTTGGTCTTGATCCCAACAGAGAATCCATTAGTTTGCATTTTAGACTAATTAGAATTGGTTTGCCAAAGGTCCGGTAAATGAGATAAGATCTCGTATGTGCAAGCTTTCATGTTGTTACGTCATAAGGGTTCCACTCAGAAAAGATTTAAGTTAATGGTTTGAAAGAGGAAAAGATCCCATTCCCCTCCCAGACAGTAAAACTCAGGAAGAAAAGGGGGTAAGGAATGAGTCTTGTTAAACAGTCTCAACCCTCCTCCCAGGGGCTTGGGAGCTGCTGCAGTCCCAGGAATAATGGGGAAATCAGTGCCACCTCCAAACCCTGTGCAGACTGCAGGAAGAGTAAAGGTAACCTCCCCACCTCAATGCGAAGCTGTGGGGAGGGGAAATGGGCATTTTAAAACTTAATAAACTAATGTCATGACAAGTCTGATATCTCCTCTGCCTCTTCTTCAGCCTCTTAAAAGTTGTCAAGCCCACTAGATAATGAAACATCTCACTTTTGAGCACACTAAAGGAATGTAGTAATCATCAAGAATAAAAATGTGAGTGTATTTGCCAATGGGGGGGAGACCTGTTTCTGAACGTTATAAAATGTATTCATAAATGTTTCAATCTAAAGAATGCTAATTACGTACTTCTAGTTGTCACTAAAAAATTAAAAATTCTAGCCCTGGCTGGTGTGGCTCAGTGGATTGAGTGTGGGCCTGAAGACCAAGAGGTCACTGGTTTGATTCCCAGTCAAGGCACGTGCCTGGGTTGCGGGCCAGGTCCCCAGTGGCGGGGTACAGGAGAGGCAACCACACATTGATGTTTCTTTCCCTTTCTTTCTCCTTCTCTTCCTCTCTCTCTAAAAATGAATTAATAAAATCTTTTTTAAAATTCTAATTAGGTTGGAAAAACCTATGGTTTCAGTAATAAAATATGTAAATTATGGCAGTATATTTCGATAGAAATAGAATTCAAAGTGGATTGTTCTACAGTTGGTTATTTCTGAGTGACTTAAGAAGAAAGCAAGCTAAGAGGACCTGTGTAGGCTGCGGAGGGTGTGTGCAGGTTGAAGAGCTCTGTGAGAGCTGAGGAAAGATGGCACAGTCAGGGGTGTCCAGCCTGCACCCGCAGGCCGCATGCAGCCCAGGTCAGCTGCGAATGTGGCCCGACGTGAAATCGCAAATTAAGTTAGGACATTAGGAGACTTTTTGTGATTACATGTCACAATGTATTTAATGTGTGGCCCAACCCTGCACTTTTTCTTCCAGTGTGGCACAGAGACACCAAAAGGTTGGACACCCCTGGTGTAGATGGAAGAAGTAAAAAGAGAAGGAATTGAGGAAGTAAAAAAAGGTAAGGAAAAAATAAAGGAAAGGGACATATAGGAAGAAAAGACATTGGAGGAGGAATTCTGAAGAAGGAAAATGGAAATGGGAAAAAAGTGATGAGAGAAAAAGAAAAGGCACATAGAAAAATGGTAGAGCAAGGTCATAATTTTACTGACAAATGAAAAGGCCAAAAGATCCCTTTGATTTTTAAAAACCAGCCCTGGCCGATGTGTCTCAGTGGATTGAGTGCTGGCCTGTGAACCAAAGGGTTGGAGGTTAGATTCCCATGGGGGCACATGCCTGGGTTGTGGGCCAGGGTCCCCAGTTGGGGGTGCACAAGAGGCAACCACACATTGATGTTTCTCTCTCCTTCTCTCTCCCTCCCTTCCCCTCTCTAAAAATAAATAAATCCTTTAAAAATAAAATAAAAACTAAAAACCAATTGTTATTTCCGGACAGAAAGCCTAGGTACAGACTTCTGGCCAAGATGGGGGATAGGCAGACATACTGTGCCTCCTCGCACAACCAAAAGAAGGACAACGATAAATCTAAAAACAAACAACAATCAGAACTGCCATAAAATCAAACATAAGGAGAAACATTCATCCAGACTGGCAGGAGGGGTGGAGATGGGAAGCCAGGGCAGAGAGGACTTGCAGTAAGGCTGTGGCACTTGGACTGGGTGAGGCTGCACCTGGCGGAGCAGGAGGTCCACATTCGCATGCAGATAAACCAGAAGGAACAACTGAGGAGCAAGATAGACCATGTAACCCAGGGTTCCAGTGCGGGGAAATAAAGCCCCAAAGCCTCTGACTGAAAACACCTGTGGGGGTTGAGGCAGCAGTGGGAGAAACTCCCAGCCTCACAGGAGTGTTCACTGGAGAGACCCACAGGGTCCTAGAATGTGCATAAACCCACCCACCCAGGAATCAGCACCAGAAGGGCTCAATTTGATTGTGGGTAGCAGCAGAAGTGACTGAAAACTGGCAGACAGCTGACCAAGTGGCTCGGTTCCCTCTCAGACCCCTCCCCCACAGGCAGCTCCACAGCGCAGCTACAGGGGCTGCCCCACCCTGGTGAACACCTAAGGCTCCGCCCCTTACTACCTAACAGGTGCGCTGAGACAAAAAAAATGGCCCAAATGAAAGACCAAATCCAAGCTCCAGAAAAAATACAACTAAGCAATGAAGAGATAGCCAACCTATGAGATGCAGAGTTCAAAACACTGGTAATCAGGATGCTCACAGACATGGTTCAGTATGGTTGCAAAATGGAGGAAAAAGTGAAGGCTGTGAAAAGTGAAGTAAAGGAAAATGTACAGGGAACCAACAGTGATGGGAAGGAAACCAGGATTCAAATCAACGGTATGGACCAGAAGAAAGAAATGAACGTTCAACCAGAATAGAATGAAGAAACAAGAATTCCAATATATGAGGAGAGGCTTAGGAACCTACACCATAACTTTAAACATTCAAACATCCAAATCATAGAGGTGCCAGAAGGAGAAGAGGAAGAGCAAGAAATTTAAAAGTTCTTTGAAAATATAATGAAGGAGAACTTTCCCAATCTGGTAAAGGAAATAGCCTTCCAGGAAGTCCAGGAAGCTCACAGAGTCCCTAAGAAGTTGGACCCAAGGAAGCACACACCAAGGCACATCATAATTACATTAGCCAAAATTAAAGATAAGGAGAGAATCTTAAAAGCAGCAAGAGAAAAGGAGACAGTCACCTACAAAGGCATTCCCATAAGACTATCAGCTGATTTCTCAAAAGAAACCTTGCAGGCCAAGAAGGGGCTGGAAAGAAGTAAAATCATGAAAGGCAAGGACTTACATCCAAGATTACTCTATCTATCAAAGCTGTCATTTAGAATGAAAGGGCAGATAAAGTGCTTCCCAGATAAGGTCAAGTTCAAGGAGTTCATCATCACCAAGCCCTTATTATGTGAAATGTTAAAGGGACGTATCTAAGAGAAAGAAGGAGATCAAAACTATGAACAGTAAAATGACAACAAACACAACTATCAACTAATTGAACCTAAAAACAAAAACTAAGCAAACAACTAGGACAGGAACAGAATCGCAGAAATGGAGATCACATGGGGGGTTGTCAGTGGGGAGGAGCGGGGAAAGAGGAAAAAGGTACAGGGAAGAAGTGTAAATGGTAGGTCCAAAATAGACAGGGGGTGGTTAAAATATAGGAAATGTAGAAAGCAAAGAACTTACATGTACAACCCATGGACATGAATTAAGCGGGGGGATGGGGTGGGAGGGGGTGTGCAGGGTGGAGAGGAACAAAGGTGGGGTGAAATGGGACAACTGTAATAGCATAATCAATAAAATATATATTTTTAAAAGCCCAGGTACAATTGACAGTAGGAAACAAATTAATTTATTTCTTCGCCTAATGTACTTTCATTTGTAATTCTGTTATCTTAAAAAGTTATTACTAAAAAAAGCAAATTCCTTTGTCAATTGCATTGTAACCAGATCGGTAACTATGTAATTTTAAATATATTTTTGTCATTTAGAGATAGTATTATTTTTTTCTGATGTATTTGCAAGAATGTTTTGTTGTCAAAAAGATCCATGGAAAGGACTCTGACTTATTGTAAAATATGAGAGGGGACCCTCAAAAAACTGGAATTTATTTATAAAAATTGTATATTTTTTCTTAAATGTTTAAACTTCAGTCACCATCAAAGTTCTCTCCACTTGATGCAACACACCCACCAACATGTTTGTCCACTGCTCAAAACAGTTTTTGAACTCGTTGATTTTGATGCCTTCAGTGTTTCTGCTGTTTTTTGTTTCATCTCTTCCACACCAGTAAAATGTTTCCCTTTAAGAACCTTTTACATCCAGGGAAACAAAAAATAAAGTGGCTTGGGGTGAGATCGGGTGAATAGGGAGGGTAGGGCACAGGGGTCATGCTGTTTTTGTCAAAAACTACTGAACACTCAGCAAAATGTGGGCAGGTGTGCTTGTAAATCACCCATCATGAAATGGGCAAATGAGTTGCAACTTCAGAAAAATTTTACTGACCCTAAACACAGCCTCTCACAATAACACCAGCTGGTAGAGCAATACAGATGGATTCCTAGAACACTCACTCAGCAGGGGAAGCCTGTTCTACAAGGGGTCTGCCCTCCAGAAGATAGTTCCATTTTTGTAGGGGTCCCCTCTCATACGAGTTTCTGAGAATAAATTTTCAAATCATACCTTTGAAACAGATGGGAATTTGTAGAGTTCTGGTAAATGACTGGATTCATAGAGATATTGGCAAAAATCAGGATAAAAAAATTTAATGTGGGACTGAATGAACTGGTAACTATTGTTCTTATAACTTTGTTCAAGTTATTGCTGATTTTTAAAAACTTGTTTGTTTTCATAGAGCAATTTGCTAAATTGTCAATATTGACACATTTATATTTTTCTTCCTACTTAAACCTTTAAGAATTTAAAAGCTCTTAATGAGTATTATTATTTTCATGACAATATGTTTATTTGCATAAATCCAATAGGAGTCTGATTTTTTCCAGTTTCCAATTGTGGTTTTATTAACTGAGACTTCATTTGGAGTGTCACATCCGAGAGAGACACACCTAGATTCTGGATATCAGCAAAAAGCTTTAAGGAATAAAGAATGACTTTGAAAATCAATAAAAGCCCTTTGGAGCCCTGCCTGGTGTGGCTCAGTGGATTGAGCGCCGCCGGCCTGGGAACCAAAGGGTTCCCTTTTTGCTCTGTGGAAAGGTAACTCAGACCCTCCTGCCTCCCCACCTCCCATTCCTTGCCTAGGCTCTGGAATGCAGGGACAGGGGTGCGGGGTGAAGAAACTTGTGGGCTGAGGGAAGGGTGGCTGGATATTCAGTAATGAGGGAAGGCCCAGTCATTAGAAGTCTGACAGACACTGTAATCTCCTGCTACAGGCCTTCGTGCTCTATTGAGATAGGAAATGGGGCTGGTAAAGTACATGAATGTGGGGACCATGAAGTCTTTTGTTGAATCCAGTGTCTCATCTCCCAGCAGCTGTGAATGAAAACCATCTAGAGCCCTGGCTGGTGTGGCTCAGTGGACTGAGTGCTGGCCTGCAATCTGAAAGGTCGCCAGTTCAATTCCCAGTCAGGGCGCATGCCTGGTCCCTGACCAGGTCCCCAGTTGGGAGCATGCAAGAGGTAGACAGTCCATCTCTTGCACACGTTTCTCTCACACACTGATGTTTCTCTCCCTCTCTCCCTCCCTTCCCCTCTCTCTAATATAAATAAACTTCACCGGCCCTCTGTACACATCCTGTTTCCCTCTGCAGCCCAAAAGCTTCCCAAGGGAAAGTACTGGTGCTTCTTGTACTCAGAAAAAGGGAAGAGATTATAGATGGAAATACCTAAAGGGTTTCGTGACATAATGGTAAGAGCCAGATTCTAGGAGTCAAGAGACTTTTAACTCAAATTCTGATTCTGCTACCACTTCCCTGGTGACCTTGGGCATGTCACTTTCACTCCTTTTAATAACATAACTTGAACTAGATGATCTTAAAGATTCCATTAATCTCAAAAAGTTTATTATATTTTATGGGACAAGAAACCTTATTAATTTTTATCAAATGCAAGGGCCCAAAGTGAAGTTTTTATCTTGGCCAGCTGGTGTCATCGTTTCTCTACATAACCACAGTCTGGGGTTGCAAGGTGGGTGGGGGGTGCAGTGCTAATAGAGCAAGGGAAAGGATTTAGATTAGAAATTAATAAAGGTAGAAAGGTAGAAAAAGAGAGAAAGAAAGAAAAAAGAGAAAGAAAGAGGAAGAAAGAAAGAAAAGGAAAGGAGAGGATGGAAGGAAGAGGGAGGGAGGGAGGGAGGGAGGGGAGAGAAAAGAAAAGGAGAGGAGAGGAGAGGAAAGGCAGAAAGAAAGAGAAGGAAAGGGAAGGAGAGAAAAGAAAAAAGAGAAGAGAAGAAAAGAAAAAGACCTGGCTGGTGTGGCTCAGTGGATTGAGTTCGAGCTATGAACCAAAGGGTCGCCGGTTCGATTCCCAGTCAGGGCACATGCCTGGGTTGTGGGCCAGGTCCCCACTATGGGGCATGCGAGGGGCAACCACACATTGATGTTTCTCTCCCTCTCTTTCTCCTCCTCGTCCCCTCTCTCTAAAAATAAATAAAATAAAATCTTTAAAAAAGGAGAAAATAAATGATCAGAGGACCGCTATTTCAAAGGACTAGGTGAACCCTAGAATCTGAGCCAGCTTCTTTTCTCCAAGGCAAGAGAAAATAGGTCTAATGCATTAAGTAAGTAGTCACCTTCACTGCTAGATTGGCAAAGTGATATTTGGAGAGGTGGAAGAGTAAACATGGTCATGAGGCCAGGGGGTAAACCATAGGATGAACCTGAACATGGGCTGGGCACTCCCCTTCTGCTCTCACCTTCACACCCATTACTTGCTGAAAAACCCAAACATCCTGGCGCTCAATCTACATCTCTTCACCTCTGGGTTTCTTCTAGAGTATTCATCAAACCCACTGCTGATTTACTGTCCTGAAGGGCCCTGTCCCTACTCCAAGCAAACTGAACATCAAACATTGTAATTAGTTGGCAGAGGGCAAGAGGTTGAATACTTTAGAATCTGAAAAAGATTTATTCTTCTATCTACCCTACCTCCCACCCCTTCTTCTCCGTCAAAGCAAGGGGTAGGGATATGGGCACCAAAGGGGAGGACCCAGTGAAGCACCTTTTCCAGTTAGGACTGCGATCATGGGGAGACAGGATGAGGTGTAGTGAGAGTGTATCTCAGGAACCATAGCTCTAAAATAAGGTTTGGGGACTGCAGCAGAGAGTGCAGGTGCCACTGACCTCTGGCTCCACAGACTACAGCAGAAAAGGTGCAAAAGCAGAGGTCGGCAGGACCACTTAATACTCAGGAGCAGGAACAGAAGCAGCGAGGGCACACCCAGGTCTGCTCAGGTCCTCCCAGGCTGTGCCCCCAGTAGGGAGGGAACAGGAAGCTGTGACTTCCTCCCCCCTTCCCCTCCCTGCTCTTAGCCTCAAGGTCACTTGCTGCTGTAATGAATTCCAACCTGTGTTTTAGTTGGCGCTGTTCCCTGGGCTTGGTGATAACTGCTCAGTAGTACCCTGCTCCCTTCTGCCACAAACACCTCAAACTTTTCCTTTGAAACAATCATCCATTCAAACAGCAATGTACAAGTGCTTTTTTTATATCTATTATATAATTTCATCACACCAATCTTGTGAAGCAGAGACTTTTATCTGAAAATTTTAAGAAAGGAAACTGAGGCTCAGGGGAATAAAGTAACTGACCCAAAGTCACGCAGCAAGCGAGGAGCAAATCTAGAACTCCAGAACCTCGGCTCTCTCTCTCTCCCTCCCTCCCTCCCTCTCTCTCTCTGACACCCATTCTGACTTCCTGTCACAGGCCCCCCGGGCAGGCCCCTTCCCCCAGGCCTAAGGGTGCATTTTCTGCCGAGAAGGGGGCCCTGCACATTGTTAGGAAGTGGGGCACTTGTAGTTCTCTCCCCAGGGTGGAGACTCGGGGCTGCCCTTCCTAATGGGTGATTCCCCCTTTTCTCCTCCCTTTCTGCCACAGTAGCCTTTCTACACACACATGCACACACCGATCTCCCCGCCCCTCTCACCCTGCCCCACCCACCACCAGCCCTGACCAACAGGCATGGGGTGCGTCATACCATCTACACCCCACCCTCAGAGGTCTGGGGCCTCCTGCTGAGATCACGGGGGGGGGGTGTCATCGTCGTCCCCCACCCCCCACCCCCACCCCTGCCGCTGTCCCTTGACAGTCTGGCCCTGTTGGCTCTGCTGCTGGGCACTGGGACCTCTGATGCCCTGAGATGCCCACACCCAATACTTCGGCCCCGCTGCCCAGTTCCTGGGTCAACAGCTCTTCTGCAGGCAGTGTGCTGAGTGTGGATGATGCTGCGATGCCTGTCCAATTCCTAGCCCTGAGGGCTGTGGTTGCCCTGGCCTATGGGCTTGTAGGGGCCATTGGATTACTGGGAAATTCGGCTGTGCTGTGGGTGCTGGGCAACTGTGCTCAGCGAGCCCCTTGCCCACCGTCTGACACTTTTGTCTTCAACCTGGCTCTGGCAGACCTGGGGCTGGCACTTACTCTCCCCTTCTGGGCAGCTGAATCGGCACTGGACCTCCACTGGCCCTTTGGAGGCGCCCTCTGCAAGACGATCCTGACAGCCACTGTCTTCAACATCTACGCCGGCATCTTCCTCGTCACAGCGCTGAGTGTTGCCCGATACTGGGTGGTGGCCATGGCGGCAGGACCAGGCACCCACCTCTCGCTCTTCTGGGCCCGCATGGCCACCCTGGCAGTGTGGGTGGCAGCTGCCCTGTTGACAGTGCCCACGGCAGTCTTTGGAGCCGAGGGGGAGGTGTGGGGCGTGCGTCTGTGCCTGCTGCGCTTCCCCAGCAGGTACTGGCTGGGGGCCTACCAGCTGCAGAGGGTGGTGCTGGCCTTCATGGTGCCCCTGGGCATCATCACCACCAGCTACCTACTGTTGCTGGCCTTCCTGCGACGGCGGCAGCGGCGACGGCAGGAGAGCAGGGTCGTGGCCCGCTCCGTCAGCATCCTCATGGCCTCCTTCTTCCTCTGCTGGTTCCCCAACCACATGGTCACTCTCTGGGGTGTCCTGGTGAAGTTTGACCTGGTGCCCTGGAACAGCACTTTCAACACCATCCACACCTACGTCTTCCCTGTCACCACCTGCCTGGCACACAGCAACAGCTGCCTCAACCCGGTGCTGTACTGTCTCCTCCGGCGGGAGCCCCGGCAGGCCCTGGCAGACACCTTCAGGGATCTTCGAGCACGACTGTGGCCCCAGAACCCTGGCTGGGTGAAGCAGGTGGCCTTAAAGGAGGTAGGCAGAGTGGAGAGCACCCCCCAGGAGAGTGGCCCCTCCACCATGCTCGCCACCTCGGACGCGGGAACACCTGGGTGAAGGCGCAAGCTAAACACCCTTTCTGGGGCCAGCCAGGCACAAGATCCATGCATCCTAGGGCGAGGCTGGCCTGTCTGCCAGGCTGTGGTGCCCTCATGGGACGTCTGATCTGTGATCTCGCTCTGGGTATGGTGGAATGGGGGAGGCCTTGGCCTAGGTCAGGGCTGGGTATGACAAAGCTTGTCTCTCTATTTGGAGGTGAGAAAGAAGAGGATCTTAAAATAAACCTCTGGATCACCCACAAGTTGCCTTGACTTTTGCTCCCAATTCCAGCTCCATTTCAGTGTGGACAAAAGCGTTCTTTGCCCCACTTCTGCCTCCCGTGAGGATCCCCAGGAAATCTTCCCTAAGGTTCTAAACTCATGGATCTGAGGTCAATGCCTATCTCCTTCTGCCTGTCCTCCCTGCCCCCACATCTCAAACAGGTGTGCTCTTGTTCTCTGGTGCTGGGGCCCAAAATGCCCTCCTCCCCTGGCCCTCTCCACCTTCTTACCCTCTCACTGGTGCCCCGAGGCTGGCACCTGCAAAGACCTCAGCTGCAAAAGCCATGATTAGCCTGCAGGAAGACGCCACATGTGGAATCTTGCTGGATCCCTGGCACCAGCCAAGCCTGGAGTGTAAAACCCTGGTGGCGGCTGGGAGTCCCTGCGTGTGTCTCCCTTAAATCGGGATTTAGAGGGAGAAGTGAGGACAAGTCAAGGATGTGGGTGAGGCAGAGTGAGGTGAGAGATGCAGAAAGAGGGTTGGGGGAGAAGAGGAAGCTGAAGGTGGGGCTGGAGAGGTGGAAAGCACGGGACGCGGTGCTAGTCTTCCCCACCCCATGAGCTTCTCTGAGCGTCAAGGCTCGGGGATTCGCATCCCAGCTCCAAAGGGACTCGTACCTATTCTCTCACCTATAGAATGGGCTGCTGCCCAACTGAGTGCTAGCCATTGTCCTTATGCTCCATGTGAAGTGGAGAGAGCGGGAAAAGAAAAAAAATGGGGTAGCTGGGAGGCCAGAGGTCTCATGTGAAATTTTTAAAAAGATTTTATTTATTTTTAGGTATAGGGAAAGGAAGAGTGGGAGAGAAAAATGGATGTGTGACGGAAGCATTGTTTGGTTGCCTCTCACATGCACCCCCAAACCAGGGACCAGGGACCTGGTCCACAACCCACACCCTGGCCTGGAATGAAACCAGTGACCTTTCGCTTTGTGGGACCAGGCTCAACAAGGGAGCCACCACAGGTCAGGGCTCATCTGGAATGAATTTGACACGTTCTGGAGTAAAATGAAAGTTTTCCTTAAGAACTGAGTGAGAAGCTAGCTCCTCAAGCCCCTCCTGAAGGTGTGTTCTTTGGAGCAGGGGGTTCCCGTTTGGTTTCCAGGTTCCCGAGACCCAGCAACGACAAAGGTTGGCCGTCACAGGGATTTCCTGGGGGGCAGCCCCTGGAAATGAAGGAGGTGGCAGAAAGATGGGGCAGAGCTCCCACTTTCATTGCCCCTCCCCCCAAGCTCTGGCCTGTCCTATGGCCTGAACAACTCTAGCCACTGGAGGTGGACCGCCGCGGCCGACGGCAGCGCCTGCGCGAGGGGCCGCTCTGGAGGGCAGCCACAGGCACACCGCTCCGGCTGCGTCCAGTCGCCAAGGAGAGGTAAACAGCCACCCAATTCACCACGTACTGAGTAATATACTTAATTAGCCTCTCCATGTTTAATTTCCGTTTTTGATCATGTTTAAACGGGTTCTAACACTACAGGTCAGTTCCCAGGCAATTCAGGATGGAAACCCTTAACCACCTGAGTACCCTTTTGCCGCCCCACCCAGAGCCCCTCCAATGGCCCTGCGTCTGCTGGGCTCCGGATATTGGCTCCTCTAGGGGCCTCTGTGCCTCCTGGGACCCAGAGGTAAATATTGACACAGTTGAAGCAGGTCCAATCCAGAGATCAGTGCACGCAGGCTCGCAGGGGTCAGGGAGGCAGGGGAGGGTGCAGCAGTGGAGGATGTAGCTGGGCAGCGCCTCTCCAATGGAAAGGCGTTGTGGCAGAGCTGGGCCCTGCCTGCCGGCTTGGAGCCAAGGAGCTTTGAAACTGCAGGAGGGAGAGTTAAGACCACTTCCAATATGGGGTTAGGGAATGGGCAAGGTGACATCGTGCTTCCGAAGACGAGGAGGGGGTTTTGGTCCGGGGCTGCAGGAGGGGTGCACTGCCAGGAATAGAGCTGTGGGCTTCTCCACACAAACTCTGGGCCTGACCAGCACCCTTCACTGGGCCCCCGTGAGCAAGCATGTGGGAGGAGGCTGTGTTCCCTTCAGTGGTCTTTGGACACTAACACCTTCCTCCCAGCTGGCACTGGTCTTTTTCCGTCCTCGCCACCTGGACAGCTGTGGGTCCCAGCTGACACGGCAGAGGGTTGCTGGGCCACGTGCAGGTTGCTGTGTTTAAGCCTGGAGCTCTGGTCTTCCTAGGCAGTTGGGCGGAGGGCGGTAAGTGAAGGACTGACCTCTTCCTGGACCCTATCTGGCCTGGCAACCCTTTTGCACCTAGATTTCCAGCGATTTTACGATTTCTACTGCAGATTGCGTAATGGACGAGAAAGCACCTGGTAGAGCCTGATGCTGCATGAGAACCAGAGGGTCAGAGGGCGCTGGCTGCTCCCCAGTCCCACCACCCACCATGGGTTTCCAATTCTTCTTTCCAGCTGAGGTCTCAAGCCCCATTCTCATCTCACCCCCTTGGCTCCCGTGGAGATATGTGCACACAGGCCAGCATTTCTACAACTCTAGACTCACCTCCCCCACAGCCCCAGGGTAGAGTATTAACCAGAAACAGGAAGTAAAAGTAATCAAAATGAGAAATGAAATCAACCTAATCTGTCAAAGAGCCAAAAAGCAAGCAAACAGCTCCTCTGAGGGGAACCATCTTGATAAGTTACCCCAGGGCTCCGACTGAAGAACCAGGGTAGAGTGGGAGCTGAACCTGAAAACACACACTCTGGGGAGACGTTCGGGGGGTGGGGGGCTGTCTCAAAGGGCCGCGCGGCCAGAGGTGGACGTAGCCTCGGGCACAGCAGACGACAGACATGAAGACAAGTTTTCTGGTATTGGAATCCCCAACAGCCACCAGAACCCATGCACCCCTTCATCTTCATCCTTGTGATTGTAAATGTCAACAACGATAACAAAAAAATGGGTGGCAGTTTCTTTTGTTCGGTCCCCTGTCTTCAGTGAGGCCGCCTCCTGCTCCTGTGAGAGGAAAAGGCCCCTTTCAGAGGGCGCCGCCTGGCTCTTTCCCACCACAGCAGGCAGTCACAGACAATACTTCGTGGGTTCCAGGTCTTTAATTCTCGTTTCATCTTTTACTTGTTTGTTACAACCAAACTGGCAGACAAATGGCTAGGGCTGGTGGGCACTGGGGGTCCATTGAAAAATCCCCCAAACTGAGGCTGAGGTTTTAGCATTGTTGGTGAGGTGCAGGATAAGGTCAGGGCTTGTAGAGATTTCCCAACTCGCCCTAGAACTGTTTCCAAATGGCCGGGGGAGAGGTCAGACTAGGTCCCCCCTTACTAGAGAGGAGGGGGTCAGTCACTGTTCCCCCATCCCTCACGTTCTTCAGGGATGTGGAGATAGAAGGCTGCAATTTCTAATTGCCTACAATCTTTTGTTAAAAATATAAAACACGTGCATTTGGCTTTGGTACAAAAAAAGAAAACAACAACAAAAAGACATTCTGGCCCCTGAGGGTTTTTCCCTCACCCTCAACCGACCCTTATGGCCACTTCAACCTCCATCCCATCAACTCGAGGAAGCCGGGCTTCATCTCCCAGGGCTTCCACGGAGCATGGAGAGAAAGAACAGCAGTACAAGGTTGAGGGAAGAGGGACATGGCCCTGCCCACAGCCCTTCTTGAAGGGGCAGTAGGGTCCTATGGTTGCAGCCTGTCTTTAAAGACGGTGTTGCCGGAAGGGTGTCGGGGAGAGAACCCAGTGGCGGTGTGGTTCGGCCTGAGTAAACCCCAGTAGTGTTAAAGGGCAAGGCCCCCGATCCCTATGGCTTGGTTCCCATGTCCCTGGTCCTCTAATCTGCCCTCTCCCTTCATAACTAATAAACAATAAATAAATAAATTTTCCTAAAGTAAAGGGAAGAAGGCATGAAAAATTGGCATCTGTGGTGTAGTTTCTGGATGCCACCAGGGGGCACTGTGGCCTAAGTCCCCCAGCTTCCTAAATGGCCCTTGGTATCCAAGGATCCCAAGAGCTGGCAGGGACAATCAGCAGTTCAAATGTTCCCTGGTCATTGGCAGGCTGGAGTCCCCAAGGTGTGCCTCCCTCTGTAACATTCTTCAGGGGGCACAGGAGGGAGGGAGGGGCCACCTTAGCTCTCCGAAGCTACAGACTCCCCGTCGCGGCTCTCTGTCTCCTCTGGGATGTCCTGCATTCGGGTGAAATCTGAAGGGGACAGGGCAGAGTCAGCGAGTGAGCAGGAGCTCCCACGAACACCCCTACCCTGAAGCCTCCCCGTCTGCAAGCTGAGGAGCTCTGAGGCTAGGAACCTCTGGGTGAGGGAAAAACTTCTGTAACAAAGTAAGTAACGTGCCCATACCTAGGTACTTTATATGGTTTCTAGGAATATGAAGATAAAATTTGATTCATAAGATTCAAACTATTTTAAGATTAACTATATGAAGTTATAGTAGCTTTTGGTTATTTCGTATTTCCTGATCCAACTATAAGAATTTGGAGGTCTTTGACCTTTTTTTTTTACTTTAAAAAAAACCTATTTCTACTCGAAAAGTTTGGGAATCACTGATGTATTGGAGAAGTGGTCCCTACATTCTTTGCTTCCTGGAGTTTCACCACTCATTCACCGTCAGACAAAACAGGAAACCCTCGTGTCCATACCAAGAGCTCCCGTAGACTTCGGTGGTCAGTTAGGAACTTCCCAAAGGTTCCCGTGCTCCGGGATGCAGGCTCCATTTGGAAAGCACAGCCCAAGGGCCTGCACCCAGGCTGCACCCCCTTCTATTCCACGTCTCTGCCAGGATCTCACCTCGTGGACTATGGGGTGGAGACAGACGGCTGCCACCTTCCTCCTCACTGCCAGTGTCAGGGTCACTGCTATCTTGTAGCCGCTCCTCGGGGCTGCCCAGCTCCTGCCTCTCTCGATCCTCAAAGGGTCGATGGACAGAACGAATAGTCACAGGCAAATCCAGGCGGTCATGGCCTCGGCTGGGCTATGGACGGTGGGCAGGGAAAGCAGCAGGCCAGGGAATGAGCAGTGTGAAGACAGCAGGCCCTGCTCAGCTGGAGGCAACTTGCCCTACGGGGCCCCACGGCTGAATGCGCTCAGCAGATCCATCACCGACTGACTTCTTTCTACACCCACGCATAAGTTCCAGCTCTCTCACTAGTATCCTGTCCTTCAAGTCTGTTGCCCAGTTTCACCTGGGCTCAAATCCCCAGTTCCTTTCAGGTTTTCCCATGGACCCAGATGTCCACCCCAGGTCAGTCCACTGCTCCAAGCTTCCTTACCTGTGGTGGAGTAAAACTCAAGTACAGGGCATCGCCTGCAGGGAGGCTCCGACGCCGAGGATCTAGAGGCCTGCGGGCCCAGGGGGCCTCCAGGGGGAGGGGGTCAGCCTGGCCCAAGGCGGCCAGCTGCCTGCGAGCCTCTTCAGCCTCCCGCTCCAGCAGAGCCCGGGCCTGCTCGCTCTCCCGGAGCCGGGCTTCCAGACTGCCGGCCTCAGCTGCCCGCTCTTCGCCGAGGCGCCGGCAGCGCCTCAGTTCCTCCTGCAACAGCGTGTGCTGCCGTTGCAGTAATGCCAGTTCTGTGGCCTGCTTTTCGGGAGCCACAGAGGTAGCCCCAGGTCTGCCAACCTCCCCATCCCGAGAGTTGGCTCGGGTCAGCTTCTCTCGTCGCTCAGGGCCCTCAGGGAATCGGGCTTCCATCAAAGTATCCTGCTGGGCCACAGCCGCCTGGGTGGAAGGTGGACAGACGAGTATATGAGAGACCCCACCCATTTCCTCTAGCCCTCAGCCTCAGCCCCAGGGGCCAGGTCAGGATTCCTGGAGTGCTCCAACCGGGACAAGGTGCAGAAGGGCCAGTTAGAATGACTCTGCCCAACCTGAGTAGCTCTGCTCTGGCTCCTCCCCTTCCCTATTCTAGCCCCTGCCCCACTGACCTGCAGGCCATGTAGAAGTCCATAAAGATTGACCAATCGCTGTAACGCTTCCTGAGGATAGAGGATAGAGGAGAGGGTGGGAACAGGGCCCAAGCTGCAGGATGGGAGAACTGCCTGGAAGCTGAGTAAGTGTGGGTGTGGGGACAATAAGACTGCAGACACTCCGAGACGTGCACTCTCTCCCACACCCCTCCAACCTGGGCTCCAACTGCTCAGACAGAATCTCCTCCCTTCAGTCTCCTACACCATCAAATTCCCATCTCACCTCCTGGGGAGATCTCAGCTGATTTCCATTTCGATCCTGCAGAAATGGGCAAGTGTAGGAGTCAGCAGGCATGCACGTCTCTAGTACGTGTCCCTGATAGTCCTGTGTCAAGAATCTACAGGCCAGCTGTCCCTCTCCCATTCTCTAGCCAAGTCCCGACACCTCCCGAGGACCCACCTTCTGGCTGGAGTCCGAGTCGGCTCTACAGAGCTCAATCGAGCCATTGAAGGTTCTGGCCTCGCCATCTGTTGAAAGGAGAAAAGAACGAGCCAAGCTCACTTCCCCAGGACCCTGACCACTGGGTCCCTGCTGCCACCCCTACCTTGGTCCCCTGCCGTGGCACTCACTGGCAGTGATTCCAGGACTCATGTTACCACCACTTTCTGCTTCCGTGGGCAGAGCTGGCTCCCGGGGCGTCAAAAGCAGCTCCACTCCGGGTCCCACCAGCAGGTCTTTCAGGCCCTCCACTGAAGGGCAAGAGCGAGAGGTGAGGGCAGAGGCAACACAGAAGCCTATGGGGAACGGGAAGGGATGCCACTTGCACAGCACAGGTGGGCTATGCGGCTGTCTTGGGGAATGGCCCTGAAGAGACGGGCTCTTGTTCACACCGCCGTACACGAGGCAGAGTTCATCAAAGGTGCCCAAGGCCAGTCCAGGTGTGTGCAGCATGAGAGGAATCTAACAGAAGTGAGAACCACGTCTCTCCCCGCAACTTTCCCAGCACCTGGCACACAGTGGGCATTCAAGGGAGCTTAGAGACTGTGGGGTTGACATCCCCTTTGTCTGTGTGCATCCAGGTCTAGCCACGGGTCCACACTCTGTGACAGTGAGTGGATGAGCGTGCACTCTTCCCCAGGGCTGCCTCACCCTCACGGATGGCGTCCTGCAGCAGCCGCTCGCCACGAGGGCACTCGAGGGACTCGGAGCGGAAAAGGCCCCTGGGCGGCAGGGCGGACATGGGCCTCCCGCTGCCGCCGTCCTCTTCCCCCTGGAGGTGGATCATCTCAGCGAATAGTCCGACCTTCTCTTGCAGCAGCTCCACCAGCGCCCGGTCTTTCTGTTGCAGCTCCACTGTGGAGAAGGGGCAGGTAGGCACACAGGCAGGCACGCCGAAGAGCCAGCCGTGGAGCGGCGGCCCTCCCAGAGGCGGCCCTGGGGATCAGGGGCCAGGCCTGGGCAGAGCAGCACGACTGAATTTTGAGTTTTTGGGAAAAGTAACATAGGCATTTTTGTTTTAAAAACAAAAAAAAGATCCGCGGCCTGAACCGAAGGCTGTCCAACAGCTTCCATCCCCATCTTCGTTCAGTTAGAGAACGTGTACGAGCTTCATCTGGGCACGTGGCGCCCAGCTAGGCCACACTTCCCAGCCTAGTTTGCAGCTAGAA
>PVKM010022716.1:0-21675 GCA_004027735.1 Carollia perspicillata
TCACATTAAAAAATTGATAGTATTTCAAATTTGCATTTAGAAGTCCAGCGTCTCTAATTTTATTAGCATGCTGGTCAGCCATTAGGTGAAATAATTATTTTCTTAATTTTATTGAGGATTCAAATGTCCCTTTTTATCATATAAATATTCTAACATATATACAGAGAAGTTTCTATATACTTAATTTCTATTGTACAGAACTGTAGTCTTGGAGGTCAGTTGTTAGGAAGTGAGCGAGAGAGAGAACAAGATTGGGAGTGGTTCTTGGAACTGGGAGGGAGACTGGTGGTGTACATGCTGTTTCTGAATTGCTAGAGTGGTAAGACTACAGCTTTCCTCTGCTTCCTCTTTTCTTTGCTCTTCAACACACACACACCAGAAAAAAAGGACAGGCTCCCCTTTGTAGTGATTAGTCACTTTTCGTAACGTTTTTTGATACCCAAGCCCAAAGCAGTATGACTACTACTGTTCAATCGAACCCAGAATGCCTGGAAAATGACTGTGTTCGCTTCTCTCTAGTTTTTCTCTCCTCAAATCCCTTCACACGTCAGCCCTCCCAAGCAGAGGGAGGTTCACCCTGCGCATTTGCAAGTGAACTCAGAGCGAGCCTTAAGCTTTGCACCCCTCACTTCCAAATCCCCAAAAGAAGCTCCAGCAAATGTTTTCACATCATCATACGTTTTTACACCATTTACAAGAAGAAATGCATATTAATTTAATCTGTCGAGGCCTTTTTCCACTGTGACTGGCCCAGTTCATACTGCCTCTGCAGTGGCCTTGGGCACTTTGAGTTTGGGGGCAGGGCACATTGAATTTCAGATTCTCTACTTTAACTGTAATTTTGAAAGACAGCTCAGAATGTTTTAATAAAACAAGTGAAAAATTATAAACTCTTGATGTGAATATACAGCGTCAAGCACAAATAATGCCCTTTTTCATTAGAAAGTCATAAATAAGCATGTAATTCTGTAACATAACAATATCACACTCAAGCACACCATATGACATTTTAGGTGACATGTTCAAATTAAAACTATAAATTATTATACCCAAATTATTACCCTACCAACCACACTCAGGCAGGTGTTACTTCTGCCAAAACCTGTATATGAATGCTTTTGCTATTTAAAAATGTATTTACTAATGAACTGAGAGAACACTCAAATTCACATGAGAGAAATAGGAGGTCACAAAATAAATGATGGAATTAATAGAAATTAATCTGCTATCGAGAAGTAAATTATAATAAAAACAACAAAAATCATATCATTCCAAAGAGCAATTCATTAAGAGGAAAAGATAAGCTAGAGGGGAAGTCCTGAGTGGCCTCTTGACTTTACAAACAATCTGATCAAGGGAAGTATTTCACACGGACAAAGTGGGAAGCGATGTGATTTCTTGCTGATCTGACAAGAAATACTAACAGAAGTAAATTTAAAACATTCATAATGCTCTACCACAACAGTGAGGATGTCAGCAATCAAGTGTTTAAAGAGTATTGTCGACTCAAAGAGAATTAATATTGATTAAAAATTGCCCTACGGACATATGACTAACATAAATAGTGGATTTTTCAAATTTAGCCACAACCCTAAGAAATTGATTTGACATTCCAAATATCAACTTGAGAGGTTGTTAAAAACCTCTTATATACTCCCAAAAATAAAATAAAATTTTGACCAACCCTTTTAGAAGAAATGGCTAAATTATTGTTCTCTCCATCAAAAACAGTGTGTTTTACTACAAACACTTAGGGAAAATATTATGTATATTTTCAGAGTACAAATAAACAACTATGTAACACATCTAGATTTTGTGGTATTTGTCATCTTCTGACAATTTATAATTTCTTCTGAGTTCTATTTTCATTCTAAATCAATGTTCACTTTTATACTGTTGTAAGAAATTACTTTTGTAATTTTTTTTAAAAGTCACAAAACTTTGGGTACATGAAAATCAGAATTTAGCCCCATATACACCTTCGCTGTAACATCAACGTGAGAATCATCGACTGGTTGTGATGATGTTCCAACCAGCTGAGCCACATGGGCCAGGGCCCTTCTCAGTTCTTACACAGGAAGGGCACACACACAGTCACTCAGTAGTGATTTAGTTTCCCCTAAGAATAAAGTATGGGTAATCACTTCATATTTAACTAGAAGGTCACCTTCTTAGCATTCTATCCCCAGGGTGAATGGATACTGTATCTCTGATGGGAAAGAGATCTGCTTACACCGTTTAAATTTGCTATTCTTCAAGTCTCCGCCCGTCACCATGTTGGAACAGACAAAACCAAACCAAACAGTCTTAGAATCCCAATTTCATTGAGGACCCTCTCCCCCATATATTGTAACTAATGACAATTCTCATTTAATTTACCTTGCTCTCCATGATTGAAAAAGCTTTCAAGATGTATTTCTTGTTAAACAAAATGGTAAACAATTTCAGGTGCTATTAAGAAGCACTGGCCAGAGAAAGATAAGCCACTACTCTCTAGTTGCAAACGGCATGCCTGTAGTTTTGAGACAAAAGAAGCATGTGTTAGATTTTGTTCAGTAATTTCTAGTCAGGATATGGATGATAATATCTTTATATTGTGGTGTATTTCTGTCCAATAGTAAATAAGAAATGCAAATCTCATAATGTTACATTGAGTATGATCACTCTCTAAAATTGTATTTCAAATGAAAATTATAAATTCAAAAGCTTGCTTAAATATAATAGGAATTTTTTTTGGTTTTTTGAACATATACATTTTTGCAAATATATGAACATATAACTGTTGCCAGTAGAAGTGGGGCACTTGTGGTGTCGTGAGAAAAAGCATTTTCTGGGACGGGCAATGGAGGATGAGGTCTGGTGGTGAGATTTGTGTGAAAACGGAAGGCTGCTCTCTGTTCCTTCTCTGTCCATCCTGACGAAAAAAATCTAACCACATCTCCAGCAAGCCCCTCCCCACACCCAACAAAAGGCCCGTGCCCAGAGTTTCTGTTTCACATTAAATCTACTCGGTTTGGAGCACGCAGGCGGCTGCTAAACAGTCTCAGTCCCCATCTAGGTAGCCTGGCACTGTTCCTGGCTGCTCTGTTGCTCGGGGGCTCCCACCTGGGGCTTCCTTTTGAGTCCCGTGTGGTTGCTGGCCAGCGAGGCTGCAAGACCCTCGTGGTTACTGTGGAGAGAATGTTTGAACAAAGAACAGGGTGGGGTCACTGAGCCAGACAGAGAGCTCCTTGTTCCCTGGAACATAATACCTTGCTCTCCAGAAGGACAAGGAGCTTTGTCAAAATAACCAATCAACTTCCCAAGCTTTCTTGGGCTTCAGCTGGATTCATCTTTTATCCGGCCTTGGCTCCTATTGTGCATGCCCCATAGAAGCACCGCCCCCCCTCACGTCATTTTACCTTCTACTGGGCTCATGCTTACCTCCTCCTTTATTGTTCTATCCCTTCCCCCAGTGATCTGGGGGAAGAGACTAGTGGTTCTCTGGACAGTGTATGAAGCTGTAATTTCCTAGGGAAGCAAGCCTATCCTTCCTAGCTGATTATACTTAACAATGTTTGATTCCTTTTGCTTCCTTCCTTTCTTAATATCTAGTTCCCTATGCTAATATAACTACAACAGGCAACTATGTATTGGCTAATCCAGCTTCTTTAGTAGGTTGGAAAAAGCAAATTTCTTTTAGAGACTTGTAGACTTCCTCTCTCTGACCTGAACCTGGCATTTATCTAAATGGTGCAGGAGGTAAGACAGAGTACTAACAAGATATTTCGTTTTAGACTCAGAGACACACTGCACGAGCTAATTAACTGTGCTGGGTGCCTTGCAGTTGGGATTCTGGCCAACCAACTACAGATTAGAGGTTCCAGATACCCAAAACTTGGGTCAGGACTGCTGACAGAACTCTGAGAAACATTTTACTTATTAGATGACTGGTTTGTTATCAAAGGAACAGCCAGATGGATAGAAGAAGTGCATAGGACAAGGTGTTGGGAAAGGGTGGGAGCTTGCTTCCATGCCCTCTCAGAGAGCTCTACTCTGCAATCTCCAAGGCTCACCAATCTGAAGCTCTCAGAACTCCACTCTGGGGTTTTACAGAAGCTCCATTATGTTGATATGATGATTAAATCATTGGCCATTGGTGACTGAACTCAATCTCCTGTCCCTCTCCCCTACTGGGAGGTCCAGGGGTGGGACTAAAAGGTCCAAGCCTCTAATCACAGAGTTGGTTTTCCTGGTACCAGCCCCCATCCTTCGTTGACCAGGGCCTTTTCTGAAAGTCACTTGATTCACATAACAAAAGACATCTTCTTACTCTTATGTCAGGAAATTCCAAGGGTTGTGGAGCTTTGTGTCAAGAAAGAATTGGAAGACTATATCGTATTATAAATCACAATATCAGGGCTGTTACTCTGATTGGTTAAATTTTGAAGCAAGTCCATTGTTATGATTGGACCTTCTTCAAATGTAAGCACTCACAAAAGGATAAAATAAAATTAGAATCATTAAGTGTAATGGGTTTATTGAAGAATCTTTGCACTTCGTGGTATAAACGATTTTTAAATCACTTATTTTCAGGAACACTTTCTTGTGTTTGTAACTATCTTTAGCTTGCCTAAGGTTCTGATTTTTTTTTTTTAATCGTCAGATCTGGGCTACTGTCTTCTGTTGCCTCTGCAGTTGCTGATTATCTGGGAGAAATGCTAGGTTTCTGAGGGATGGGGATAGATAGATAGATGATAGATAGATAGATAGATAGATAGATAGATAGATAGATAGATAGATAGATAGATGAATATTATTTCTAAAGCTAGGATTTAAAGACAATTTTAACCAAAGTCAGAAGGACCATTAATTTACTTACCTACTGGCCAGAGGTAAGTAAAAGTAAACGAGAACAAACATTTAGATGTTTGTGTAGTGACCTGCCACTGATGTAATGTCCAAGCCCATTTCAGCCCCTCCTCCAAGTTCTATACTTCACATGGATCCAAAGGCATTGCTGAGACCCTCTTCTGTGAACACTGAGGACCACAGGGAACTGGAAAATAAGTGAGCATTTGTCCTCATCCTCTTCCCAGGCCCCACATTCCCTTCAAGCCCTGCTGTCACAGGCCTTGCAAGAGCCTTCTCTTCAGTCTTTTTGTTCATTTATGCCCTCACATCTCAGGGACACATATCAAAACTCTCCTAAGAACCTTCTCATTGCAGTCATCTACAGAAGCAATGACACCATCCAGGAATGATAGATTTCTGCAGTTTAGCAAGCATCAGCTGGGGAATGAGTTTCTAATAATGTTCTTATAATTACCCCTGCCTCTTATGAGAGATTGTCTTGAAACTCTCCTTTCTCACTTGGCTTCAGCCCAATGAAAGTGGAGGCGTAGATAGAAAACTTGTTCTTCAAAAAGCTTCATTCCCTATACTTCTTTCTCTCCTTCTCTTGTGTATTAATCTACTCTCTCTGCTGTTGAGAAGAGGGATTGAAGAGAGTGAGGCCAATTGTACTACCTTCTAGAAATTCCAAGGCTTTCTTCAGATTATGGAAACATATGGGAAATACTGATTTCAGCTTCTGTTCTTAGCCATAAATCCAGCCAACAGAAAAAAAAATTTCCTTTCAACATTATATGATATCTGCCTTAGGTTGCATTCTGTTTGGGAGAATAAGATTAAAACCATCGGTGATGATTAAGTTTATGTGTCAACTTGACTAGTCTAAGAGATGACCAGATATGTGGTAAAATAATTCCAGGTATGTCTGTGAGGATGTTTCTAGAAGAAATTAGTATGTAACTCTGTAAACAAGAAAGTAAAGAGGATCACTCTCATTAAGGCAGTTGGGCATCACCCAATCCATTAAGGGCCTGAATTGAACAAAAAAGCAGAGGAAGGGTGAAGTTGCTCCCTGAAAGTGTCAGGCCAGATCCCTAACCTGCCAGACTGCTAGTGACCTAGTCAGGCCAGTTTCCAGCCTGCTGGACTGCCCATGACTCAGCTGTCCCGACTCACTTGGTAGCCCACAGCTTAATTGACACTCTCTCCCACCGAGCTCAATAGACATCTGTCACCAGACACAATGGCCATGGTCAGACTGACCCTCCTGTACCTGGGAACAGCCCGCTCTTTACCTAACCCACTGTCCCAGCTCACATACTGGGACCCTGAGGCACCCGCCAAGAAGAGCAAGAGACTAACCACTCCCCATCCCACCACCAACCCGGAGCATTTTTCTTTTGAAAACCCCACTCCTGCCTTCCCCCGTGCTGAAGTGGACCCTGACTCACCCCGCCATAAGTACAGCATCAAATAAAGGTGTTTGGATCAGATCGCCCCATTCCTCCCTCCTCTATGTCTCTCGCATTTCTAACACTCCCTTTTCTTAATCTAGGACCTCCATTTTTTCCTACTCCTGGTTCTAGAGAGGCCTCAGATGTGGCTAAATTACCAGCTCCCTATTTCTCCAGTTTGCAAATGGAAGATTGTGGGACTTATCGGCATCCATAGTCACATGAGCCAATTCCTATAATAAATCTCCTCATATATGTCTATATCCTGACTAATATACGATGATTTTAACTGTTGCATTCTACATGGGCAGCTGGGAAGCCAAGCAGCAACTGTGCATTGTGTTCTGACTCCTGATGAAAAACAACAGGCAGAATGCAGGGAATTCCTGACCTTGGGGCTCAACTACGTTTCCTTTACTTCTGTATGCGGCGAGTCTATTTCTCTGAAACAAAGAATGTTGCAAAAACTAAACTGCGTTAATATGTGTGAAGTTATTACAACAATGCTTGGCACCTAATAAGTATTTAATAAATGTTAGCTATTAACTCTCCTTAGAGAAATAGAGACTCTTTCCTCAGTCCTTGAATGTGAGCTGGTGAGCTGGCCTTGTGACTTGCTTTGGTCAATAAAAGCAGACAGGTAAGTTGGGTGTGGCAGAGCTGTAAGTAATCACCAGGGTGGGGCAACTCAGGTGAACCAGGTTGGTGGGGTCTCAAATAAGGTGTTGCCGCTCTGGGGCTCTGTGTGGGGGAGGGCTCAGAAAGGGGACAGTGCTGCTGCCTGGCCTCTGGAGTTTTGTCTGGAGGAAGCTGTCTCCCAGTGCTCACCCTGATGCCAGACACTTCAACTTCTCCCATTATGCCGCTGGTGCCCTTTCCAGCTGTTGTCCTCTTGCTAAACCCCAGAGGGAGGGAGTCTGTGTAAGTCCTAAGTCCACTGTGGGCCCTTTGAGAGGACACTCCTGAGAATACCACAGTCTCTTCCACCATTCCAACCCCCATTGATTTTTACAGCCAAAAGTTATGGGGACTTATCTTCCTGGCACTGGAACCCTGGGCTGGATGGTCTGGTGTGAAGTTGGGATGCCTCGCTCCCGAGGTATCTCTCCTGACTTTTATTTACAACACATGGGTGTGGAACCTTCCATTCCATGTCTCTGCATCTCCACATCTCTCTACACATCTCCATGTCTCTGCCCTTCCTAACCATCTGGATGAATGTGATTTCTTTAATTCCTTGGTTGTCAGACTTCCATACAGCTCAATTTTCTGAAAATTCTGGGTGATGTTTGTTTTGTAGTCTAGTTGTAATTTCACTGTGGTTGTGCGAGGAGGAAGCATGTTTACCTACACCTCTATCTTGATCAGATGTCACAAATGCCTGTCTGAGCCAGCCTAGATGGGTGAACTTCAGAATTAAGAATTAAATAAATGATTCTTGTTTTAATTCAAGATTGGGGTAGTGCTCCTTCCTCTTCTAGTCAATGTCTATCTCAGTGCTATTCCAGATTTCCTCACCTGCAAAATGCCACTCAATTTTCAACACGCATTTCAATTGGTATTTCTTCTAAGATCTTTCTTATTTCCTCAATTAATGTGTTACGTCACCTGTAATTGAACACTCACTTTGATATGTGTCCCTTCTGTAGTTGTTTTCTTAGTGTGCCGTGTAGAACTGTTGGTGTGCTCCTCACCTTGGTTTCCCTATAGCTGGTGAGTGGACACTCAGTAGGCACGAGAACGTGACCAGAGCATAGCCCAATCACGTTGCTTTCCTCATAGTCATTTGCCCCGAGAGGTGGGCACCAGAACCAAGCAGGGCCATTCAGAGTCTGCCTGTATGATGTAGACTTTGAAGAAGAGAGGGTGGCTTTCCTTTTAGATTAAGAGATCTAAGGATGTAGATCAGGTGCTGCAAGGGACTAGGAAAGGAATGGAAAAGGGAGAGAAAATGACTATAGCATAAATAACCAGAGCCACAAACAAAATGAAGAGACAGGAAGAGCTGAGGAAGAGAGAGGTAAGTAGAGGTGGAGATTGTATCAACATTGAGGTCCCAGATTTGGCCTGCTGTGGTGGTGGTTAATTTTCATTCTTCAAGCTCTATTGGATTTTGTTTTGATCACAAAAAAGAATCCTTCCAATTATATTGTGAATTGAGGAAGGTTAATGTGGACCATCATGCCGGTGCTTTATCATTTCTAGGCAGGTTGATTCCATCCTGTGTTGTTGAAACAGAGGTACTTCTGAGAGTTAGAGGGTGCTATTAATAATTATTCTGAGAAGACAGGTGTTAACTGAGACTGTCTCTGGGCTTCATAGAAAAAACATATGAGCCTGGATCTACAAATCTGAGGACCAGATGCTGGAAAGTTGTATTTCAAAAAATCCAAGCATAGACCCTCTATGGGTCTCCTGTGGCAGCTGGTTGGCTTCTCATTCTTACAGCCCTTTTAGATACAACAATGCAGTTGATAAACACACACTGACAGGAAGCAAGATTTATCAGACTGGTAGCAGTGAAACTCTGAAACTATGTTGTGTTCATGTTGAATATTTCTTGACATTCTATTTGTAATTATTCTAACTTAAAGAATAAAAAAAAACCCAAACTGCATCTTAGTTTAGAGGTGGTAATTTTCCTTTAAGATACCATGTTTCCTGTTCTTGCTGGGGATAGGAGAAGAACTAAATTAATATCATGTTTATGTTCATTTTTGCATTAGTTGGATTTATAAATGTCATACTCAGATAAAACTTTGTGTTGGTCACACAATAGAACATAATGTATGACTAAGGCTGGAGACATATTTTAATTATTATTAACTTTCTTTTTCTACATAAGCTAAGGCAGTTGAGATAATAGCGATTAATTTCCCAATCCCCAGGCTTCAGGGGATGGGTGGTGGGGGAGGACTTAGGAAGAGTAGACAGGTCCGTGTTCTGATGGAAAGGAGCAAGAGGCAGGCCTGTTAACACAAGATCGAAATACAATTGGAAGTTGTATTATGTTACCCACCTTGTTTGTTCAGTTGCTAATTCAACACTCAACTTTACTCTTTACAGTTTCTTCCATGGAGTAAGCAATCAAATATGTGGGGATAAATCAGCAGTGTATGTCTGTGTAGATGAGGTAGCAGTGGTTGTTATCTAAAACATTTACATCAACCTTCACAATCATCCTCGAAACAAAATTCATATCAGAGAAACCTACGGTGTAAGGGTTACCACTTTTATCTACATTCTTTTTCTTTCAAAATAAAAATGTTCAATAATCAAGGCTCTTTTCTCCTTTAACACGTGTAGTGTTGAATTCTCTATTCAGATGAACTTTGTACATGAGCTGCAAAGAACGGAGATAGACCCTAAAGTAATTCAGAAGCAATTATGTGAAGTTGAAAAGTGAAAGTTAACTCCATCTAAGAGAAATTACGCACTAATTCTATGCATAATTAGTAACTGAAGGGGGAATTAAGATGATACGGACACAAATGGGTATACTATAAGACAAGCTAAGAAAAGACCTAAAAAAGGTTTCAATGCTCACAATGGGGACTGATGATGGAGTAGATAACATCAGTCCTAGAAAAATTAGAAAAAGCTTCTTGGAAGAGGGACATTAGAAATTGGACTTCAAAGTCTATGATAATTTTCAGGCAGAGATAACATAAGAGGCATTTCAGAAATAATCAGTCTTCTGGCCAAAATGGAGGCATAGGTAGACATACTGTGTCTCCTCGCACAACCAAAATTAAAGACAACAAAAATTTAGAAACAAACAAACAACCGGAACTGAAGTCTGACAACCATTCATCCAGACCAGTAAGGGGGCAGAGTCAGTGGCCAGCAGAGAGGGGTTGCGGCAGGAAAAAGCAGTGGCTGGTGAGCCAGTTCCGCAGGCAGCGCCTGGAAGACCTCAGGTGCAGGTGGGGTGGCAACGGGCAGACCCAGTGACATGTGCAGGGCAGCTGACTGACCACAGTCACACATTCGGGTGCACATAAACTAGAAAAAAACAGGCAGCAAGACAGACAGTGCAACCCAGGGCCCCAGCACTGGGACATAAAGTCTAAAAGCACCAATTGAAAACACTTATGGGGGCTGAGGTGATGGGAGAGACTCTCATCCTCACAGGAGAGTTTGTTGGAGAGACCCACAGGGTCCTAGAATGTACACAACCCATCCACCCAGGAATCAGCACCAGAAGGGCCCAATTTGCTTGTGGGAAGTGGCAGAGGGGACCGAAATCCGAGAGACAGTGGAGCAAGCACCATTATTCCCTCTCTGACCCCGCCCCTACAGACAGCATCACAACCCAGTGACTGGGCCACCCCACCCAGGTGAACACCTAAGGCTCCACCCCTCACTACAGAACAGGTAGGACCAGACATAAATAAATAAATAAATAAATAAATAAATAAATAAGTAAGTAAGTAAGTAAGTAAGTAAGTAAGTAAGTAAATGGCTCAAACAAAGGAAGAGATCAAAACCCCAGAACCAATACATCTAAGTGACCAAGAGATAGCCAACCTATCAGATGCACAGTTCAAAGCACTGGTGATCAGGATGCTCACAGAATTGGTTGATTTTGGTCGCAAATTAAATGAAAAAATGAAGGCTACACTAAGTGAAATGAAGGAAAATGCACAGGGAACCAATAGTGATGGGAAGAAAACTGGGACTCAAATCAGTGGAGTGGACCAGAAGGGAGAAAGAAACACCAAACAGAAAAAAATGAAGAAACAAGAATTCAAAAAAAAATGAGGAGAGGCTTAGGATCCTCCAGGACATCTTTAAACATTCCAACATCCGAATTACAATTCGGATGGGGTACCAGAAGGGGAAGAGGAAGAGCAACAAGTGGAGAACTTACCTAATCTGGCAAAGGAAATAGACTTCCAGGAAGTCCAGGAAACTCAGAGAGTCCTAAAGAAGGTGGACCCAAGGAGGAACACACAGGCACATCATACTTACATTAGCCAAGGTTAAAATGAAGGAGAGAATTCTAGAAGCAGCAAGAGATAAGGGGACTACAAAGGAGTTCCCATCAGACTGTCAGCTGATTTCTCAAAAGAGACCTTACAGGCAAGAAGGGGCTGGAAAGAAGTATTCCAAGTCACGAAATGCAAGGACCTACATCCAAGATTGCTCTATCCAGCAAAGCTTTCATTTAGAATAGAAGGGCAGATAAAGCACTTCTCAGGTAAGGTCAAGTTCAAGGAGTTCATCATCACCAAGCTCTTATTACATGAAAGGTTAAAGGTACTTATCTAAGAAAAAGAAGATAAAAAATATGAACAGTAAAAAGACAGCAAACTCACAGATATTAATGACCACACCTAAAACATAAGCAAACTAAGCAAACAGCTAGAACAGGAACAGAACCACAGAAATGGAGATCACATGGAGGGTTAGCAACAGGGGAATGGGAGAAGGAGAGAGGGGGAAAAGGTAGAGAATAAATAGCATAGATGGTAGATAGAAAATAGACAGGGGGAGGGCAAGAACATGGGAAATGTAGAAGCCAAAGAACTTATGACACATGGACATGAACTAAAGGGGGGATGTGGGTGGAAGGGGGTGTGCAGGGTGGAGGGGAATGAGGGGGGAATGGGACACCTGTAATAGCATAATCAATAAAATATAGTTAAAAAAAGAAATAAAACCTCAGGGGAAGGAAAGTTTGGAAGAGTTTCTAGGAATATGTAGTGGTAAACTTGAACTGCAAGATAGAACAGCAAGGCTAAAAGAGCAGTGCTGTATAGTAGAGGACCACACATCATAAACCATACCGCTTCCTAATGTCAGCACGTTAGCCAGCCTATCCTTGTACATTCATACACATGTACACACAAACACACCCCAAGCAAGTACTTTAGAATTGGTGGGTCATAATCACATGTGGTCTTGGTAGATACCTTCACCATACACCACTGCTATCCTCTCCTCATATTTAATTTCACTTTGAAGAATTTGTGGTATTTTCGTTGTCAAGGAATCTCATGATATTTCACAGTTCAGTGGTCGGATTTCAATATCACCACATTTCATGTTCTCTATGTTGTATTTATGGATGGGAGGACACTACAATGTCCTCCTTGCCCAATACCATGCAAGTGTTTTGGTTCAGAGACTCTTGACTAATAATCAGATGTGTGTATGTGCGTGCATGAACAAATATATGTGTAGGTGATGGGCAACCCACTTGGAAGATTTTGAGTAAAGGAACAGCTTCAGGTACATTTATCTATATATCAATATATAGAAAAAATTGGGGAGACAAAGTAATTGGGAAAGTAGTTAAAAGCTTACAAAAGTATTAGTAGGATCTAAGCATAGGTAGGAATAGAGAGAATGAATGAGAAGATAGTTTCAACAGACTTTGTCAAGGTAAAATTTGTAGAAATAATGCTGTCAAAATAGAGGTAGAGAGACGGTAACAAGTATGATTTTGAACATAAGGCATTTACATTTTTCCACTGGTGTTTTATGTTTAAAGCTAAGCTTCCCAAAATGTTATTTAGAAGGAACTAATTGGTAGTAGGAAAGAATGAGATAAAAAGTTTTAAGACTCTTTGCTTCCACCCAGATGAACCAGCATTTAAGTTGCATCACGTGCCCAGTTAACTGGGAGGGGCAGAGGGAGAACACATTTAAATAATGCACGTGATGCTGTCTGTGAACGAGATGGGGGCCATGAGTTTACTGTTCCCACAGACAGTGTCAACTCCCACTAGCCTGTAGAAGTGTGGACATTGATCTGACTGTAGTCAGAGCAATCTCAAATTGGCCTTTCATATTGGCTTTAGAACCTAAGCACTTAAAAGCATGATTCTGCTCTGTGGTTTGGAAGAGCGAAACACACACGGCACTTGGTGTCCAAATATTCAGGTGCCTTCAGCATCTAAACATCTAAAAATGCTTCTATATCCATGCTTTAAAAGAACTTAAAGTCATTGACAATGAAGACAACACTTCCAGTCTGGTGTTTAATATTTTTACTTCCCAGCAGCATAATACCACTTTGGTCAAGTTGAACCACTGCACAATTTTGCAGCTCTTTCAGAAAAATAATAAAGACAATTGGAAAGACAATCACATGCAATGGTGAGAAAATAGTACTACTGCCCAATTTCTTCCCATAAATGTGAAATATCCTTGGTTCATCTTCACACTGTGTATTTATTATAAGCCCTTACGGCAAGGGTTTTTCTTTCAGTTTTTTTTTTTTTTTTTTAGCACCAAATAGACACAGTGGCTTACAACAAATAATTCTGAAAAGTCATCAAAATGTTTATCACATGTCAAATTTTCTGGATCCATACTTTTATCCTTGCCCCTGGATTGAGTGTTCTTCATGAGAAAAAGCTACAATATAAATTGCGTCCTGTTTCTGCCACTGATGTGGTTTGTTGACTATTAATACTGTATACTACTTTATACTTTCAAAGTAATTTTATATACAGTCATTCATTTGTTTTAATATAATGGTGTCTCCCAAGCCACAGATGATGGTTAGACATATGAGCTCTTGCGTTAGTGCACGGGTTCAAACCCTAGTTCCACCTGCTAGCTGTGTGACCTTGAACAAGTCATGTATATCTCACTGCTTCAGTTTTCTTGTCTGTAAAATGGAACCTACCGAGTTGTTGAAGGGACTCAATGAGATAGTCTTTGAAAGTACTGAGCATAGTAGAACCTAGTAAGAGCTAAATGTTAGTTATGAGTAAATTACTACTTACATACCTCGTTGGGGTATAACTATGGCGTATGGACAAACTAAGCAGCATTTTTGAGTGGTGTGTTTAGAAAAGTAAGCTCATAAATTTATGCATGGAGTCTTTGTGATTTCCATGGGGTTAGGGATTTTATTTCCTTTATCAGCTGTGAAAAGGGACGTGACAAGCAGGAAACTCTAGTTATGGCTGGTGTAGTGTTAGGAGTTCCTCCGAGTAAGCTCTGCGAGGGCACTCTGTCGTGTTGCCATTGTATTTCCAGAACCTAGCACACGTTAGGTACACAATATTTGTTAAATGAATACACATACGGAAAAGTCTTCATAGCGATGTCACTAATCTTAAACTCACATATGTTCTAGGAATCAAATATGAGAGTGATTTTTAAAAGCAAGACAAGTTTTGAAGATGGTAAATCCAATTATTATAAGCTCCTTAAAAAAAGTTAATACATATCGAAGGGGATATTCATAATATACTTGATGATGTGACATCATTTTTTAAAGATAAAAATGTAGTTTATAAAATTTATTAATGGAGTTCCATGTTTGGATTATCCTTGCCAAGGAGCTTTCATAAAGAACTATAAAGTTTGAGTTTTATTGCTTGTAAAACCTCTGAATCCCCCAAATATTATTCCTATCTAAATGTCCTCAAATCCTTGAAGCCTTTGAAGTAATTGGTTCCAAACTCATATATCTAGCAAGTATTTTTAAGGAGTAAATTCTAGTTCTCACTATAAAATTCAGAAATCGTAGTCCCAATTAGTGTAAGTTGGTAAAATATTCCAGTTATCTGAAGGCAAATTTATTTGGGTATCCATCTCTTCTGTCATTTATTCATTTAACAAACATTGACCACCTACATTGTGCCAGATATTAAATTAGGAGTTAAGGATACACCAGTCCACAAGCTAGTCACAGCCCTTTCTCATTTAGCTTGTGATCTAGACAGAGTCAAGGTGGGTAAGACTATCACAGGTTTGGGGAGATTTTGCCTTATTCTGCCTTCTGAACCTTTAGAGCATAGATTTCTATTTCACAATGCTGCCTAAGGCTGATCTAACAGGCGGTATGTGTATGATAAACACGAACTAGCTCAGAGAAATCCTGGCATTATTCACATATCCACAAATATCTACGGAGTTTTAAAATGACGACAAAATATTACAACGTCTTGGAGCCCGACAGGCACAGCGGAGTAAAATGAACTGGAATTGGACCTGTTTGATTTGCCATGGTCGAAAACTGCCTTTGTAAATCGGTGCCATTAATCTCTAGGCAAGTTCTTCAGAGACAGCCTTGAAACCCCCTAACACTGGATTTTGTACTTAGACCTTAGCATTGTCTTACAAAATAGTGGTAATTCACAGAGAAAATTTCCTATTGATTACAGGATGAACAGAGAAAGTCTGTTATTTTTTCCAAAGTCAATGGTAAATTAAGTTCATTATCTCCCCAAGGATCTTCTATTTCTATTTGAAATGATACCAGAATCAAAATATAAATTCCCGATAAAAAGGTTCTGGTACATATATTTGTCTTCAAAATCATAGCAGCAAAGAGTTTAGAAAACTCCAGCCACCAACCTGACGAAGAGAAAGAGCACAAATTCACCAGAATCACTGAATATTCACAACTGATTTTCCCCCATAACTTTAATATCGAGTTTGTTTATTATGTTAAAGATTGAGCTTCATGTAAGAGTAACTGATAGGTCTTCAGCACGGTTTTGGACATGTGAATGGTTCTAATATCATATTACTAATAAAGAGCCCTACAACAAGTTGTGGTATTTTCTTCTGTTACCTCTGGATTCAGGGAAGCCAGAGAACCACAGGGATCCTTTCTAAGTCTTTGGAATGGTTATTTTTTACTACAACTTTAGGGGAAGACTTACATTTTAACAACTAGATTTCACTGAAGAAAACTGGCCACTGGACTGGTCACCTGTATGCAGGCCCACTGTAACAAGTCATCTGTCCTTAGATGTCTTAGGTGTAATGGGTTGTTCTTTCACTGTGACAAATGGCCTGGCTTTCATTTATTAGCATTTAACATTATGCAAATGAAGCATCAAAATACAACAAAGACTTCTAGAAAACACAAATGTAAGGTATCTGCTCATTTGATAACTGTTCTGTAATTCTGTGACGATATTTATATTGATGTGAATACATGACAATTTAACATTAACCAAATACAGCTAAATAAAAACATACTCACCTTAAGCTCCAAATTTACACAATGTATTAAAATGTGTTGAAATGACCGTTTTCTCATTACAAGGGTTCAATGATCTCCCTTTCTGAGAATCTGTGGCATTACCCAAATAGCTTTAATATTTCTTCGTCAAATGATAACTAAAATATATGTCTTATTAAATTTTTCTTATAAAAATGAGAACTACCTCTTATAAACTGAATGTACTCAAGCAGTCCCAGTCGTCTCCTTTAGCCGTGCTTGTCTCTTCTGTAAACCTATGTTTATGTCACAGTCAGGGTCCTCACCCTGGCCCTGGCCCCCATTATCTAGTATAAAACAGTGTTTTCAGGGATGAGACTCCATCACCACAGCAGGACCTTGTTGGAATTGGTGTATCTCCTGTTTTCCTGGCTGTTTATTCTCTGTTGGGTGACGGGTGTGAAGAGTAGACAGAACTTGGCCGTGACAATACCACCTGAGAGGGCAAACTAAAATGTGCTGGGTAATTTCTGATTAGTTTTATTTTATTTTCAAGGGAACAGTTTCTAAACTGAGCTTTATACATTTTTAATTTGGGGGACTATCTGCAATGCAAAATTTCCTGTATCTTGGGGAATCAATTTCTGCATTTGAGAAAAAAGAATATTCAAATACTTGCCTCAGTTTCAATGATCTATCTAGAATGTTGCAACTGGACATTTTTTTTTTCAGGTATGCTTGTGTGCTTCAGCCATTTAAGTGTGCGAATAAATTATTGCTTCCTATTCATTCCATAGAGTAAAATCAGACTAATGTGTCTAGATTTACCATAAGTGAAAAGTTATGATCTATACATGTGGCTCTAACAGATCATTTTCCAGTAAATGGTACTTCCTGAAAGATGGGCAGCTCATTGTCTATTTACCTACATGAATCTGTGTAATGAAGGAAGTATCTTTACCCTCTAGCAGCAGCAGCATTTTTTCATTCACAATATTAATATCACTGGTTTACACATGCCTAATTTTAAAAGGGATAATACTTGGAACTTTAGATTGCCAAAAATATCCTTTAGGGAAAACTGATCTAAACTTAGTACCACATAGATATATATGCACATGTTTGATAATTTAGGTTCTTGTTTTAAAGGCATCAGCTTTAAAATATCAAATAGCCTTCTAGGATAGTGCATCAGTATAAGTGGAAAAAGCTTAGATTTCTGTAGAGTTTATCAATTGAAAATATAAAACAAAAAGTGTTGAGAGCAGCTTCGATTTCTGTAGAGTTCATCAATTGAAAATATAAAACAAAAAGTGTTGAGAGCAGGGTTATATATAAATATCATATGAAGATCAGTTCATGAAGCTAGGTCCTTTGCTAATTATTCTCTTACCAGATTCATAACACTTGGTAAGAAAAGACCTAAGTTGGAAACAGATACATTCTGATAATATATATTTTGTGGAATAAATATACATTATATTCTGTTAGAATTAATAATAGATACAAGCAACACTTAAGTTAAAAAAAAATACAGTACTAGAGTTCTCTATCCTTGCTTCTAGCAAACTAAAATTGGGCTACATCGCTCCACTCTATTAATGCATGGAAACACAAAATAAAAAGCCAACTGTTTCGAGAACCTGAAAAGAGTATAAATATAGTATAATTACTTGTTTTCAAGAGGGGAAAAGGCGTTGACTTTGCAAGTAACTGAATTTCTAATTCTGACAACTCAGCAATATGGATATGAAACAGGTCAGGGTGGGAGGCCATGTGTAGGTTTAAGTGGAGACAATATTGAACTGATGCAGTTTGAACTACAGCCTAATGAGGGATTTGTTAATCTCTGGAAAGGCTATAGACCCAAGATTCGCCTAATCCTGGCCCTAGTGATTTATCTGAAAGTCATGGACTTTATTTATTCTTACATTGTTTCCGTCTGCAGCCTGGAAAGCCTCTCGGCGGACACGGAGAATCCCCACTGCAGTGAATGGAAGGTCTGTGTGTGAAAAGGGCGGTGAGCGGCAGGGGCGCAGCCCCAGAGAAAGAGGATGTCGAGTTGCCTTGGTAAAGAATTTATACACCACGTGTTCACAGCCTCTTGACAGGTATAATTATCAGTGTTGTCTTCTTTTTACTGTGTGCTGGGATTCAGAAGCATGGTTTCAAATTTGTGACTACCAGATGTTTGATCAAGTAGCTTTTCTTCAAGGACCTGAAAGGGGGAAACGAGTGAAGAGAAAATCGGTGATTAGCATTCGTCAACTACAATATGCTAAAAATATCAAAAGAGCATGTGCTGGGGGAGAACAGTAAGGATTATTTTGGGTGCTATCATTCATGCACAATCTTCCACATGTGAAAAAATTTGTTGGATGTTTGCAAAGGAAGTAATTTCCAAATGAGAACGGAAAAGACACTAGTTGTTCCCTAAAATGAAATAACAAACACCAGTTTGGAAACACTTCAAATGTAAAACACTTCTGCCTCCCAGATAAACCCTATTTTTCTTCATCAAGGCAAAGAATGGATAACCTTTACATTATGACTCTCAGGGCAGTCAGTGATGATCTTGGTGACATACAGCCTGTAAAGTCCCTCTCTGACAGGCAGGGAGCACCGATATTTCTTCTCTGAAGCAGTTATTAGGCCCATTTTGTCTCCCACAAGATCAGCCTGACATTAGTTACAATAGGCCAGGCAGCTGCCCATATGGTCAAGTTTTGGGGGAGCAGCCTCCCCAAGCACTTTCCCAAGACCTGCCACTCTTCCACCATTAGTGAGTCATTTCTTTCAGAGAGAAGAGTGATTTTCAATCCTTGCTTTTAAAGCTGCAGATATTTTTATTTCAATGAATGCAGAGCACCATACACAAAACAGACTTAAGAAATTGTTCTAGTTGATGTGAAAGTGGGGGTGAGTGTGGGGGGCAAGGGGCTCACATGCTCTAGCCACCACGCCTTCTAGAGACGTGCCTGAAAGCCCACGCAGCCCACAGAGTGCACCCGAAAGCCATGCAGGAGGCCACTGTGCTTCTTCAGGAGACACCTAAGTGGACATTGCATATTAGTTACCTCTGCCCTTAACACTCTAACAGCTACAAGATAATGACGATTACTGCTACCATTATTACTACTACTATTACTACCGAGTGCTCACTAATTGCCACTTATGTTGTTAAGTTTTCTATGCTTTTTCTTATTTAATCTCCACAACAAACTCTTTTACTAAACCTTAGATTAAATGACTTCCTATCAGTCCCACATGACAGTGATCTAGAATTCTGTTTTCAATAAGTTTATTTTGTTATACATGTATTTACATGTCCCAAGGGAATGGGTCTCAGAACAAGTTAATTTTAGTGAGAATCATGCATCTCCTCATCCATCAAGAGGGGGCGGAGGCCAGAGGGACATGCCAGCCACTGAGAGAGCACAGGGCATCCAAACTGGGGGTCACCACAACACCCACGGAGAATAACCATCTGCCCAAAGTGCTCTCATTATTTTCCTCATTCCCATGATTTATAATGCAACAGGTTAGTGTTATTTTTTTTTTAAATAAAAGCCATTTACCTGTACTAGTGTAAATTTTACTGATCAAATTGCTTTGCTAACTTTTCAATGAGCCATTGTGGGAGGCAGAATAATGGATCCCCAAAATGTCCACATCCTAATCCCCAGAATCCGTGAATATGTTCGATTCCACAGTAAAGCAAAGCTGAAGTTGTGGATGGAATTAAGGTTGCTCAACAGCTGATGCTAAAATAGGGGGACTATCCTGGATTGTCCGGGTTGGACCAGTGTAACAAAAAGTGGAAGAGGGAGCGAGAGTGAGTCAGGGAAGGGAACGTGAAGATAGAAGTAGCAGTCAGAGCAATGCAGCATGAAGACACGACCACTGTTTCTGGCTTCGAAGACGGATAATGAGACCACAAGACAAGGAACGTGTGCAGCCTCTAGGAACTGCAACAGGCAAGGAAATGAATTTTCCCCTAGAGTCTCCTGGAGCCCAGTGAGACTATGATGGACTTCTGTCCTGCAAAATTACAAGATAGTAAATTTGTGTTCTTTTAAGTAACAAAATTTGTGGTAATTTTCCAGGCATATAGGAAACTAATATGGCTGTAATAATGAAGTACTTTGAAGGTGGGGTACTGTTTTGGAAGTGAGTGGTGAGGGTGAGTCGGATAATTCCAACTCTAAGAGTAGGGGATTAATCTCTGGAAAGCTCATGCGGATGTGTCTGTGAGGAGGGACAGAGGAATATAAGGGCAGGTGCCACTGAAGAAAGAGGTGGAGTAGCCCAGTCGTTATGAGAAAGAGGCTCTGAAGCCCATGGTTCTGGGTTTGAATCACTGCCCCACCACTTACTAGCTGTGTAAAACTTGTGTCAAGTTATAAAAATCTTACATGACTTACTTTCTTTCTTTAAAATGAGATTAAAAATAGTACCTAATATTCATAAGATTACTACAAAGATTAAGCAATTTTATGTGTGTATACATATATATACACACATATATAAATCATATATAAATACACACATATATAAATTATATACATATATATATATATATATAGTGTTCTTGGCACACACTATTTAATAAATTTTATCCAGCATGATAATGATTATTTCTGGTCCACTGTCCAGCTTGGTAACTCTGGACTCTTGGGCTTCGGTTTCAGAGTCACCCTCTGGGACCTGGTCCTCTCCATGACTGGCAGTTCTGGCACAGCTCCCTGGGTCCGAACATCAGTCTGTGGCCGTGGCCATAGCAGTGGAAAGTATAGAACAATCAGTAGTGGACAAACTAAGGAAAGTGAGGGCCTGAAGAGCAGGAGGAGAAAGAAGTCAGGGAGGCCTCTGGCAAATGCCAGCTGCTTTGTAAATCTGCTGAGACCCAGCTTGGTTCTGAATGTAAATGAGCTCTCCATCCTTGTGCCAGCAACGGGAGGTCAAAAAAGTTAAAAGAGGCTTATGGCAAACTTCCTTAGAATGCTGACATCTCAGAAAGTATTCCTCATTGTTTCCACTTTTATTCTTTGGAAATTTAGGTGAAATATGAAATATATATTTCCATACTTTATGAATGTATATGAAGTCAGACTATAAAAAAAACAAGATGCTTAGCCCTGACTGGTGCAGTTCGGTTGGTTGGGGGTATTCCCATAAAGTGAAAGGTCACAGGTTCCAGCCCAATCAGGGCACATGCCTGGATTGTGGGTTCCCCTAATCCAGGCACATATGAGAAGCCACCGATGGATGTTTCTCTCTCACATTGATGTTTCTCTGAATATTTTTCTCCCAACCTTCCCCTCTCTCTAAAAATAAATAAAATCTTTAAAAAAACAAAACAAAACTGAGATGCTTAAAGCTGAATAAATGTCAACTCCCAAAACACTAATTCTAAGAATATATGCATCTCTATGTTCATTGCAGCAATATTTACAATAGCCAAGACAT
>PVKM010022717.1:0-21619 GCA_004027735.1 Carollia perspicillata
GGGGGAAGGGGTGTGAGGGCTGCTGAGGAGGGCTCTCTGTCTGGAAGGGGGAGCGTCCCAGAGCTAAATGGCACTGCTGGTTGCACAGCACAGTGAATACTATTCTAGAACCACTGGATTAGGCATTTTTAAATGGTTAAAATGATGAATGTTATGTCATATGAATTATATGTCAGGAAAAGGCCAGTGGTAGCAACACAAATGCTTATAGGAGCTGCGGGGGTGGGAGGCAGAAACAAGTGATCCCGCTGGGCAGCTGCAAAGGAAACTCCAGAACACTGTTGGTCTGAGCGGCCGGGCTGTGCATACTGCCCCCTCACAGGCTCTGTCTGCCTGGCTGTCCTGTATCGACCGGTGACAGCGCCCAGAACAGAGAAATATATTCTGGTTAAAACAAAGACAGCGGAGCACAACTGTGAAGGGTCCCAGCTAGGGCCATGGAGATGCTGGGACTGGGGAAGAAGTGCATGGCCCTAGCAAGGGCCCCTCGGTGACCACCCACGGGGCCCTGACAGAGAGCTGCTGAGGGTTCTGATTTCTCACAAAGCTATGCATCCTCTTGAATATTAGCTCAGTTTGTTCTATTTGCTTCGCAACAGTGTGTGAGAAAAAAACATACCATAGCATCTGTCATAGCCTCTGGCTGGCAGCTCTCATCGTCCACTCAGCATAGGGAGCTGCAGGTATGTGGCTGGCTCCGATGGTAGGAGCTGCACCTACCATCTCTCAGGGCCTCCCAGTACTGCTCTTTTCAGGACACCTGCCCCCAGGCCTTACAGCCTGCTATTTCAGGGCCTATCACCTGTTCTGTGTCTGCTTCTCATGCCTGAACTGGCAAGGCAGGAGGGTACTTGGGCTGGGTCCACGAGGGCCTCGCTCTAAGAGGGGCACCAGACAGCAGCCCAGAAAACATCTGCTGAAGAAATGGGTATGGGCAGCATCCCGTGGGAAGGAGCCTTAGTGCCTCGTGGCTGTGGCCAAACTTCTGCTCAGAACACCACTGGGCTACTTAGCATTCACCTGGCCCATACTGGGCTCTTGACTAGTTGGATGGAGCCTAATCCTCCCCAACCCTAGCAGGTAGAAATTCTTTATCTCCATTTTTCTGATGAGGACACAGAGGCTCAAAGAGTGAGGCAGAAGCCAAGACCTCAGAGTCTGTGCTTGCAGCCAGCATACCCTGCCCTTGTCCCTGGAGTCCTCACACAGGCAGTGGGCCCTGGGCCCAGCAGCTCAGCTCTGATGAGCTTCTTAGAGCTCATACCGCCCAAGACAATGTCAGCTGCTCATGCCCCAGGCTTACAGCAAGCAACACTTATTGTTTGCCCCTTGTCTGCATGTCCCCCAAAATGGGACTGAGACCAGACTATGCATGCTCAATACCCAACATGGGCCTTGCAAACACTTGTGGATAGATGGATGGAAGTTGGAATGGATGGATGGATGGATAAATGATGGAAGGATGGTTGGAAGTTTGGATAGATGAGAGAATGAATGAGTGAATGAATGCACTCTGACATTGGGAAGTGAATCCATCATGTACGTGGCAACTGAGCCAGGCAGCAAAGCCAGGGACAAGGGTGGTGGCAGTGGCTTCTCTAGGCATTGTAGGGGTAGACGTGGTCAGGCTTATCCCCAGTAGAGGGTGAGAGAGAAGCTGAAGATAACAGCCCAGGTTTCTGGGCCAACACCTTCCTGCAGGGATCAGCAATGCCAAAGGCAAGTCACTAAAGGACGTCGAAAGAAGCCCACTTATAAAGGGGTGGGAATTAAAACTTGAGTTGGCTGGTGAGCACCCACTGTCTGCCAGGCCCCCAGGCCCCTGTGTCCCTGAATGTGGAATCTGCAGTGACAAGGTAGGCTATCATCAGGGCCTGAGGAGGGGGCAGGGCTTGGGTTGGCAGGTCTGACCCAAGACCAGAGCCCCAGACACCTAAGAAGGCCCCCAGGAAGGTGGCAGGGAGTGAGTCTGCAGCTTGGGAGAAGGGCCAAGGTGGGGCCATGGGCTGGACTTAGATCAATCTTACCCCTACCTTCCCTCAGTTCCTCCCCAGTGAGGTCAAGCCCTCCCCACCATTCAACCTCAGGGTCTCCCCGCATATGTCCCCTCTTCTGAGAAACAGTCCTGTGCCCGGTTCAAAGGTGCATCAGCAACGCCCTGAGGCAAGACCAGCTCCCAAGACGTTGGGACTAGGGCCAACCCCTCCTCCTTTCAAGGGGCAGCAGGAAGGAAAGCCACTATGTTCCCATGATTGGTCCTCTGGAGCCACACGATACAAATGCTAATTACATAAGAGGCTAGGCTCCATCTCTTCTGTGGTCACATCGGTGGGGAGCAGGTGGCTCTGCAGGAGCAGGTATGGGCCAGGCTGCTGGGGCCTGGGGTCAGAGTGTTGCTGGGGACCAAATGAGCACACTCCTTTTCCACCCGCCCGGCCGCCAGCCCCACTGAGCCCCTTTGCACAGGTGCGGCCCATCTGGGAACTAGCTCCTATGCCATCCGCCAATCTGGTGGGTCCCAGGAGTGACCTAGACCCTGCACCTAGGCTTTGGCAAGTTGCCCACCAGTTTCCCTCGTTGTTCCCCAGCCTGGCTGGTGCCCATCACTGGAATGCTCCCTGAGGCTGCCTTCTTGCCCCAGAGCACTGCGGCCCTGAGACCCCTGAAGGTGGGGGGGTGGGCACAGGTGCCTCTCACTCAGATCCCAGGTGGTCTGGTCTTGTGACCCTTCACTTGGGCCACAGGTTCCCAAAGGGGAAGGTCCTGGGGACCCACTGATAAGTAACACAGTATCAGGGGGTCTACGAGTTGAGGCCACTGCCAGGGCCCAGTGGCAGGACTTGCCCAAGGTTTGTCCCAGGCTTTGCTCATCCCAGGAAAATGCCTCGGGGTGCCACAGCTCATTCCAGGAAGATGTAAATGTGCCTGCTCTGTACACACATAAGCACATATATGTGCGTGTGAGTGCATGTGTGTGAGAGAGAGAGAGTGAAACAGAGACGGAGAGACTATATGCATTATTGGTAACTACCCACTGGAAGTCATCCGGGGCCTGGAGTCTCTCACTCTAGGTCCAGCTGGGACCAGCAGGGACAGAGTGAGTGGGTGGCCAGGTGAGAAACAGCCAGAAGAGGGCTTGTGGGTGTCCACCTAGAAGAGCTGGCCCTTCCTGCTAAACACTGCTTGTAGTCACAGGCCCAGAGATGCCCAGCTTCCTGATCTTTCTGAGAAGCTAAAAATGGAAGTTTTCATCTAAAACCTTGTGACTTCTAAGCATTCACTCACAATGGCCGAGGACATGGTGCAAGTCAAATAAAATGTGTGGGGTGGTTGTGGGGATACAGCCTGGGAGCCACCAGTGAGGTCTGGCTTTCGTCCAACTCTCTCACTTTTATAGATAGAGAAGCTGAGGCCAGAGCAGAGACCAGCAAACCGGGGTCATGCACAGCCCCCCCCCCCACCCCCCCACCTTCTTGTGGGCCGCCACCATCCTTGGGGAGCATTCCAGGCACTAAGAGAGGGACATGCGGACCCCAGTCCCTGGAGTCCCCATCACCAAGTGCCCAAACTGAGTTTTCTGAAGTAGCCCAAGATGGCCTCCTCAGCGTGGAAAGACCCTGTGCTCCTTCCAGTCCAAGGCCCCAGGATAAGATGTGCCCTGTTTTGCCCTGTTGAAGACAAAGGCCAAGAATAAGTAACTGCTGGACACCCCTTAGAACGAAGAGCTCAGCCATCTGACCAGACCCTCCTGAGCCTACATTTGACCATTTGCCTCTGACACTGCAGGGTCCCTGTGGACGGCAGAGTGCGCCAGGGAAGCAGAGCCTCAGGGCCCCAGCACCCACACCAGGTGCAACTACCACGGGGCCTGCCCCCTTGTCCCTGTCCGGCCTGGCCAGTGGGGGACACCCACTGGTTGGCAGGCCCTTTCCAGGAGTCTGGGGGCTATTCCCACTCAACAGCCACCCCACCCAGGCCTGTCTGGAGGCCTGGAAGGAGCCTCCTCCCGCACCCCTTCCTGCTAATGTTCTGCAGATGGGCTTCCCTACCAGCTTCCAAGAAAAACATGACGACTGCAGATGCCTCCTCACAAAAATGGGGCTGCCGGAAAGCTCTCTGTGATGTTCCCAAAACGAAAATAAAAGTTCCTCCAAGTGCATTTCCACACCCAGAGCCCTGCCTGGCCGCGTACCTGGGCCCTCTCACCCCCACTGCCACCGAGGGCCTGCCCGGCCCATACATGGTGTTTGAAAATTTTGAATTAGCTGCCAACATTTGAAAATGAAGAGGTTTTACATAAAACCACTATCTCCAGCTTCTCTTGAGAAATTGGAAGCCCACCTGCTGCCAACCCCACATCAGCTTGCAGCCCACTGATGCTGGCATTGGACACCCTGGAGAGAGGTGCCCCTCACTGCCTCCATGGACGCTGACCCCCAGGCTCTGGGCAAGGTCACAGGGACACAAGCTCCCGTCCTTGGGGGTTTTCACCTGGCCGGGGATCCCTCCTGAGCCTGGCACTAGGCACAGGCCCCCACATGTACACTCCCCAGTCTTTGGCCACCCCCAGCTGCATATTGGGGTCGGGTAGGTGGGTTCAAGGGGGCCACCAGTGCCCTTCTTCCCACTCTGAGCCCCCTGGAGCCCTTGGATCAAACAACCTGTACTGAAGCTTGGTTGACACTGCCCCAAGTCCCACTCCCCACAGCCCATGGTGGTCTCCAGCCTATGGTCTTGAGGTCTTGGGTGGCCCTTGGTCCTTTACCTGTTGGACACTGCCCTACCAGATTGGCCTGGTGCCCAGGAGGGTCTGGTCAGATGGCTGAGCTCTTCGTTCTAAGGGGTGTCCAGGAGTTACTTATTCTTGGCCTTTGTCTTCAACAGGGCAAAACAGGGCACATCTTATCCTGGGGCCTTGGACTGGAAGGAGCACAGGGTCTTTCTTTGTTCTGCTAAGGTGACTCTGTCCCCTGCTCAGTCCACTTGTTCCCCCAAGCCTGGCCAGCCCAGCCCCAGCTCATGAATGTCAGAGTCCTGAGGACAAGGAGGGTAACAGCAGCCCCCACGAAATGCCTGTATCCCTGATGTCAACCACAGAAAGCCCCCAAGCTCCAGGCAGTGTTTCTTTCAACTAAGAATCTGCAGATGGCATTTTTACTGGTTTCAAAGGTGAGTCCAGAAGGATCTGGATAGAAGCCTTAAAAAAGGCCAGGCACATGTAGATCTTCCCAGGCTAGGACTCCAGCAGAGGAGACATTCTGGAAAGCACCACCTCGCTGGGCGTGCAGGGCCAGGGCGGTCAGAAGTGAGGGCAGGAGGGGGAGCCTGGCTTCTTTCTGACTCTGGGGAGAGCCTGGATAGGGATGTGGTTCCCCCCAGTGGGCAGCAACCTCTCTGACCATTGTGAGAATTACCTAACAGTACCCTCAGCATCCTTGTTGCTCAATTTATTGGCCCATGTTGCTAATCCAGACACTCTTTTCCATTCCCACGACCCTTTGTGCCGGCCATGCCAGTGGCCTCATCCCAGATTTCTGCCCTGAACTTCTCTGCCTCCTCCATGGAAACCAGGACTCACCACTCCACCACTTACAGCAGCAGGGCACTGGCCCAGCTCCAACACTGCTCCCACCATACCCGCTGTGCTCTGCTCCTTGGGCCCCTCCTGCCAGACCCCCACACAGGCCAAGTCTATTCCCCACAGGGCCCTCTCCACACTGCTCCCACTGCTTCCTTTCCCTTAATGAGCTGCAGTCTGCACTTCAGATCTCAACCCTGACCTCCAACCATCGTGCTGACGTGGAGGCATTTCCCATGGTCTCTAACTGTGAGGCATTTGTGGGCTGACCTGTCACCAAGAGCTGTGCAAGGTTTGGGGCTCTGTGGGTCTCGTGCCTGGGGTCTCAGCTTGGCTCTGTGCTGGGCCCTGTGTGGGCAATCAGCAGACATCTGGTGAGTGAACTGATAAAACAAGAGCTACATGAACAGAGTATGTTTCCCACGAGCACTTTAGTCAAAGACAATGCTCGGTGAACGGTTGTCAGGGCGTGCTGGGAGCAGCCAGGCTGGCCTTCCTCGGCCCCAGCCTGTCTCCCCAGTTCAGCTGCAAAGGCCCCAAGGGGGGCATGGCCCCAGCAACGTCCCACCTGCACAACAAACCTGAGAACTGTAGCCGGCAGCAGGAGCTGTTGCAACAATAAAAGTAGCAAGCCCTCCAACCTACCAGGAACAACTTCTCCAGGAAGCAGGTCCACGTGGCCAGGCCTCTCGGGGAAGCGGGATTCATTCTTTCTTTTCATGGCTATTTTGTTCCAACTGTGCCCAGGCACTGCAGCTGATGCTGCGAATTCTGTAGCAAAAGATTTCCTATGCAGCTCATGTGCTGAATGACCTGAGACACTTCCTGGCGCCCTGCTGGGCCTCAGTTTCTGCATCTTGTTAGCAGAACCTCCATGCCCGGGAGGCCCATGTGTCCCAGTGATGGGAAGTCTACAGGTGGGCCCAAGACCACCAGCTGGTCAGCCCAGGCTCTGGAGTGGACAGCAGGTTCTGCATAGGGGGCTGCACAGCCCTGCATCCTATTTGGCTCCTTCCTGCCTCCACAGGGTTGACGGCTTCCATTGTGACCCATCCATGTCTCAGTTTCCTCATCTGTAAAGTGGGTACAATGATAGAAGCAACCACACCCACGGGGTCCCTAAAAGAACCCATAGCTGGCATGCCTGCTATGCTCTGGGGACTGCCTGCAGGCATGAGCACTCTTCCAGCACTGCCCTCCCCTCCCTGGGCTCTCATGGCTGCTCAGGCAACAGTGTAGGGAACCAAGGCCTTTTGCTGCAGGCTGATTACAGGACACAGGGAGGCAGAGCACTGTCCCAGGTGAGCCCTGGGTAAACGTGTTGTCCCTGGGGCACCAATGCAGCTCTAGGGGCACGAGAAGAGTCACCCAAGGAGTGGGCTACAGAAGGTCTGACTTTTGTGCAACAAAAATGAATGAAACAGAAAAGAAAAGGGGAACCTCAGCCTGGGGAAAGGCTGGTGTGAACTGTGACAGAAAGTCAATATTTAAAGCAGATGAAGGGCTTATCCCGATATATGAGACCCCAGGAGATGAATGAACAAAGGACTTAAATGGGGAGAGAGACATAAAAGTAATCAAATGCTGGCAGAGCATTGATTCTCGCCAGCGATCAAAGACGCACAAATTAAAGCAAAAAGCAGCACTGCTTCGCTGAGGGATCAGCCCAATTATTAGCTGCAAACCCCCTCACTGGTGAGGATTTGCAGACTCCAGGATCTATGGTGGGAAGCAGTCTGGCTCTGACCAGAGCCGTACTTGTCCTGACCTAGGACCTGACCATTCTTCCATTCTCTGGAAGTGCTCCCTGGTTGGTGCTCAGAGATGGGTTCCAGGTGTCCAGGCAGGCTCAGGCCAAGGCTAGCAGGGTCGGCACCAGAAGAACCTGAGGCCACCTGCCAGGAGTTCCCCAAATCAAAATTCCAAGAGAGGATGAAGTAGAGGTGAGGACATTGTCGCAGCCCCAGGCCCCAGCCAGGTGGACAGCCTACAACCTGCACATGCTCACGGGCTTCCATCCATCCTAGCAGGTCCGGGCCCCTCCGCAGAGTGCAGACTGGGGAAGGAGGGACGGGCCTGCCAGAGACGCATGGACACGTGCATGTCTGTAGGAAACCTGAACTTCACACTCTCCCCAGCAAGCCCATCTCACAGAGCAGGGCCTCTGCCTCTTAGGGCAGAGGAGCAGCCAGTGCCCCCCAGAGCCTTCCCAGCTGTGGGGGCCACATCTGAGGACACTGGGCCCCACACCAAGGGTCTGCAAGCCAGGTGGGCTTGCTGTGGCATGATCTGTCCCGGAAATCCCATCCTCTGAGCCAGGCAGCAAGGAGCAAGGGAAGGGCCGAGCTCCAAAGCCAAAAGAAAGGCCCTATTTCTGGCTTCCGCACTTGGCCCGGCTACCTGGCCTCCACTAGCATCCCAACCTCCATCTTTGTCATAGCTACACAGCATCTGCCCAGTTGTTCAGGGCTTCCAAACGCCAGGAGCCATCCCTGATCCCTTCCCTCACCCACGTCCTGTGAGCTCCACCTCCAAATGTCCAGAACCCATGCACCAGGGACACTGGGGTCCTTCATAGCCTCCTTGTTCCTACTCCCTCCACTGAGAGCCTCTCAAGGCTTCCCACCACCTCACAGAGCAGACCCATCCCATCCCTCTGGCCCAGAGGCTGTCCCTTTTGCCTAGAGCCTACTGCCCAAGGCCAGGCCTCCCCTCCAACTGGACTAGTAGCACCTGTGACCTGGAGCAGGTTGCTCCTCCCTCACCTGACCTCTCACTCTACCCCTTTCCCAGACTTTGCTCTGCTCATGAAGAGGCTGTCCTGCAAGCTGTCCCCAAACTCTGACCAGGTCTGAAGGGCACCATCACCCTGCCTGGACATCCCATAGGACATGCTCCAGCCAGACTCCACTGCCATGTTCTTCTGTCTACTCCAGGCACATTCCCCGAGGCTTGTCCGAGGCTGACCCACAGTCCAGGCCACTGCAACCATGTCCAGAGGTCTGCAAGAGACATCTGGCTCAAGGATCCAGCCCATGCTCCAACTGTGCATGTGTGTGCGTGTGCAAAAGGCAAAGTGGAACTGAGGGAGAAACATCAAGCCTGGGAGTGGGAGGGAGAATGAGCAGACATCAACATTTCCACCTAATTGTGTGACCTTTTCCCAGCTTAGCCTCCCTTCAGGGCCCAGTGCACAGCACTGCTTGGTATTAATTTCAAAGAAAAATGGGTCAAGGGACATTGAAAATTTTCATAGAAAACTTCAGACTTGGATCTCACTGAAGTGTTTGCCAACCTGCAGAAAATTCTGAGGAAACAGGGCCTCTACCTGGTGTGAATTGGCAGAGTTTGCGCCTTGGGCCTATGCCCAGTTTCTGCTGCTGAAGAACAGCCTTTTGTCACCTTCAGACATTTTTCAAGCCAGCTCTGCAGCCCCATCCTCAAAGGTGGGACCCAGTGCTTCTCACCTGCTCTTGGGGCCCTCTGCGTCCCCAGGAGACCTCTGTGCAGGGGCCAGCTGTGGGGCCCCCGTCCCTCTGACCCACCATGTAGACGCAGTGTGCAGGAAGCCTAGGTCTCTTTCACCATTGTCCCCGGGGGGGCCCCTGGGGTGTGGATGAGGGCTTATGGAGTCCCCATGGATATTCTGGCCCGGCTGTCAGGCCAGCTGATAGGTGTGGAGCACACATGCCACAGATCTGTTGGGTTGCCCTTTGGAGACAGCTCATTCCCCCCAGAGGCATCCCAGACGGCTGTGCTGGGGACCCCCAAAGAGCAGGCACTTGGAGCCCAGGGCCAACAAGACAACCGGATACACTGCTCTTGCTAACTACACCCCAGAAGCACCGAAGCACAGCAGGACTCCACTCCCAGACCCCGTGCGATCTGAACGCAGCCACGACTGCTGCGTGCCAACCAGAGTGCTTTGGGAGACATTCACAAGGCAAACCCAAGGACAGGAAAGGCAGAGCACTAATCAGCTGTCCGTGGAAGGGAAGGCTGCACCAAGACTGACCCCAGACAACTCCAGGCCTCAGACAACACACAGGGGCCCCTCCCGGTGTGAGTCCACGTCACCTCGATGGCATCTCCAACGGCTGTCTGGGGGGCCAGCCAGAGCCAGGGAGCACAGAGGCTTTGCCAAGTGTGCGCACAGTTCTGAAGCAGGCCTCCCGAGGCCGGCTAGCTGCCTCGGGTTTCCTAATCAGTGCTTCTCTGTGGGATTCCTCTGGTCCCGAGCTGCGGGGCTGGGTGGGGTGAGGAGGAGGAACTGAGAGGGCCCAGAGAATTGAGCCCCAAGGAACCCAGGCTTTCACTGCAACTCAGTGAGCTGGCAGCTGCTGGCTGAGCTGAGGAGGGGCCAAGTCTGGTGCGAAAGCCTGGTCACCCCCTGAGTCAGCCAGGCCAGGCCCCAGAACTTCAGGGAGAGGCTTGGAAATGCCTGGTTGAGGACCCAGAGAGAGATCTCTTCCCTGAGACACTGGCCAGGCCTGGGGCTCCGGGTGCAAAGGCAGCCAAGGGCCCCTTCTCTCCCCTCCTCCACACGTAGACACTGGGCAGGCTAAATCATAGAACATCCACAGTCCGACCCCCAAACCCGCGTTATCTGACATGGGAAAAGCAACTTTGTAGATGTAAGTTAAGAATGCTAAGGTGGGAAATTATGCTGATTATCCCAGGGAGCCACTGACCAGAGAGACACAGAAGGAGCCAGGACAGAGGAGGAGAAGCCGCTGTGATCGTGGCGTGGAGGGTAGTGGGATGTGGCTGGAAACCAGGGGATCCAGCTGCCACCGACAGCTGAGACAGGTGAGGAAGGTTTTTTTCCCTTGAGCCTCCAGAGGAAACTTGTTCTGCCCACAACTTCAGCTTAGCCCACAAGGATCCATTCCCAGCCTCCAGAACTGTAAAAGAATAAACTTGACTTGTTTTAAGCCACTAAGTTTGCGGTAACCACTTCAGGGCCAAAAGACCCCCTGACCTGGCTTCCAGCAAGTTAGAGCCTGCACTCCTCTGCCCCCACCCCCCAAGTGCTTGGCCTCTCTGCCTCCTGCTGGCGAAAATGCAGCACTAGCCCCTCAGGCCACTTTTCACTGGCTTGCTCAGGGTGGGGAGTGCTGCCCACTGCCTGCAGGAGGCCACCCCGGCTCTGGAACATGAGTGGTGGTAGCCTGAGAGCTCCCAGCATGGGCTCCTGACCCTGTTAGCCTAGAGTAGCTTCACCCTTCACATGCCTGGAAACCTGCAGCAGGTCAGTGGGGAGAAGGGACTGGCCGCTGGGTGAAGACTTGGCAGCCCTGTTCTCTCTCTCACGGGCTTTCCTTGACAGTGGCAGGGAAGAGCCTTCCCCAGGGCAGCATGCCCATGCTGCCTGCCAGGGAGGCCCCTGGAGGCTTGGCACTCACTGGCTGCCTCCCAGGAGGGGTCAGCCAAGGTCACGGGTGCTGAGATGTCTGACTACTCTTCCTTTCTTCCTTCGGCTCTTCCTTCTGCTGGGGCCTAGTGTAAGGTGGGGTTGGGCAGGGGGCACCCAGGGGCCCAGAGGCTATTCTAGGGGACTGGAACCACCTAGCAGCCAGCAGGAGCTCACAGCTCCTCCTCTGCCCCAGGGCCCAGGAGAGCAGGCCCAGAAGGTCCAGGGGACACTTTGCCTCTGTGTCTCATAAGGACAGGTGGTCAATGGGGGCCATGTTTTATTCAGCCCACATGCTGCTTTTCAGAACTTAGAAGCAACATTTGAAAATGAGGAGAGTTTACATAGAACTTCTGATGTCTAGCCTTCTGGCCAGAGGAGGGTTGCTGCCCCAAGCCCACACTCCCACCAGGTCACAGTAGGACGCTGAGGAGGGGTCTCTGCTCTGCCCTGTGCCCAGGAGGCCAGCAGGGCTGTGTGCCACTGCATTCATGCTGCTGTTCCCCTTTCAGCAGAGACCGACTCTCTGTGTCCATGTCTGTGTCATACGCAGGGAATTGAAAGCCAGGCACAGAGTGGTGCAGCTGTGTTTCTTGCCCCTACCGCCACACTCTCTTGATTGCCTGCTGGTCCCCGGGGCCTCTCAGTTTGCAGCCCTCGTCTTGGGATGATAAGACCTTCTACCAAGGCACCATGGGCCTGGCAGAAAGACCACAGGCCTAGCCTATGACCCCGGATCTCTCCTAGCCCCATGGAGACCTTCCCAAGACCCAAGTTCACACCTCACCCCACCCTGACAGCCAGGCACTCAGTGTCAACAGCAAAGCTGATCTCCCTGTGCCCATGGTCTTGAGACCACCCTAGCCACAGCACGGCCAGTCTCCACCCAGCCCAGCCACAGCAGGCCCACTGCCTGGAGAGGGCTCCAGCAGAGGCAGAAGGACAAGGGGCCTGCCTAGCCTGTGCCTGAGCACTGTCCCCTGAGAAGGGTAAGAAAGGCCCGAAGCATCACTCCCGATAGATGTACGCCCCTTTCACACACCACCAAAGACACGAGGTCCTAATTGCTGGAACCTGGGAATGTTATCTTATAGGACAAAAAAGAATTTCAAAGATATAATTAGATTACAGGTCTTGAGACAGGGGCCATCACCTGGGATGATCTGAGAGTCCTAGTTGTAATCACATGCATCCTGGTAACAGAGAGACTGAGGGGCATTCACACACACACACACACACACACACACACACACACACACACGAGAAGGTGGTGATGTGGCCACAGAGGCAGAGGTCAGAGTGACATGGCCACAAGCCAAGGGGTGCCAACAGCAACCAGCTGCTGGAAATGGGGGGGGGCATGGATTCCCCACTCGGGCCTCTGGAAATAGTGCTGCCCGGCAACACCTTGATTCTGGCCCAGTGACTCTCATCACAAACTCCGCCCTTCAGAGCTGCAAGAGAATAAACTGTCATTGGTTGCAGCTACCCCACTGGCGGCAACATGTGAAGCAGCCTGAGACCAGGAGGGGTGAGGTGTGCCAGGACCACCAGCCACAGCTCCTCTGCCCACGCGCCCCAGCCACGGGTTCCCCTCAACAACCGCGCACAACGGGGCTGATAGACGGCAGCCAGGGCTGGGCTCAGGCAGCAGCCCTGACCTTGCCCTGAGGCAAGTGCATGTGCAGGTGCCAATGCTCACATCCCAGAGATGTGGGTATCACATGCACCCCTGCCCCCAACACACTGCCTGGGGGCACAGGGCTGGCTCCGGGGGGACAGAGAATGGGACTTGCGGTACCTGAGAGAGACCTCTGCCTGAAAGGCCACCCTAGGGCTCCAGGCTCCGAGTTCCATCCTCCTGCCCTGGCCAGGCTCCCGGGCCCAGGAGAGCCCAGCAGAGAAGCTTGTGCCCTACCCCACGGCCAGTGTGGAGAGAAAAGCCTTTTTTCCCCTTTTCCTCAGCCCCTGGCTCACTCCACATTCTCCTCCAGGACCCAAGAGTGACGCCGGTGACACGAGGCTGCTAGGCACATGCCCAATGTTGGCCCGGGTCCCAGAAGCATGTTAGAACCTGCATTTTCCAGCTGTTCCAGTCTGAGACCCTGCGGCTGCCCTCAGGCAGTGGACACTATCAGTGGTGACGAGACTCTGAGGCCTGGAGAACCCCTGAGACACTCCAGGAAGCAGCTGGCTGGCTGCCTGGGGAAAACAGGACAACATATCCCAGCATCTTGGAGGAGACACGTGAGAGGCACATACCTACCCCACACTTGCTAGGCCCAGGACAGGAGCTTCCTCTTCCCCAGAGGACCCACCACACCCACCTCTCACTAGTAATGGCAGCAAGTTCAAATGTGCTTTCAGGAGCCTGCAGGAGTGACATTGACATGTGAGGGTCCCCATCAGAATTCACCTGGAGAAGGGCTCCCCTGTTGTGTAGGCACAAACACAGGTTCCAGGCTCTTGTTTTCTTGCAGGAAAGCACAAGGAGCAAACGTAGCCAGCCAAGGTCACTGCTTTCCCATTTGTGTGTAACTGTGGGCCCTCACTGGGCCCAGGCTGAAAGAGGGTTGATTTGTGATGTCTGATGCCACCTTGGGCCCTTAGCCGAGCCCCAACATAACATGAATCTGGACGCCCTCCAGCCAGCGAGCGCCTCAGTCCTGGGCCAGGTGCGAACAATCAGGCACATCCAGGGAGAAATATGCTGTCCGTGGACCAAGTCACCCATGCAGGGTCAGGCAAGGACTTCAGGGAAAGGCGACTTGGCCTACAGCCTGCACACACACAGCCCAGGGCTGAGGCCCAGAGCCCAGACAGGGCAGGCTCCCTCTGCCCCTTCCAGTGTAGCCACAGCCCTCAAATGGTATAGCTGGCCTTCCCCAGCATCTTCTAAGCCAGGAATGTCAAACTTATTTTCACCGGGGGCCACATCAGCCTTGAGGTTGCCTTCAAAGGGCCACCTCATAAATGTAACTACTCCTTAATTGTTAAGGAGTTGAAATTACATTTGGCCCTTTGAAAGCAACCTCAAGGCTGATGTGGCCCCCGGTGAAAATGAGTTTGACACTCCTGTAAGCCAGTGGTTTATGGACTTATTCTGAGTTTGAAATTCCTTTCTTAAGTTCCGAGTTCCAAGCTCTCACCAAAGTAGATAGATAAGGGAAAATGGGGGAGGGGAAGATTTAATAGAAGATGCCTGAAAACCAGTAGAAGCATGGCTAACGAGGCCAGGCCAGCCAGGCCATGGTAGAGGGCTGTCCGGTTCAGGAAGACAAGCACCACATGGAAGCTGGGACTGGAAACTCGCCCAGGTCATGGGCAACTCCACAGCCAGGTTGAGCCAGACCCCGAGACCACCAGCAGAGGCCAGCCCAGAAGACCCAGGCCTAAAGCACAAAGTAGCAGGACCTCAGCTCTTCAAAACACAGGCTTTTCTAACCCCACAGGACAAAAGAGAAGATGAGGCCAGGGGCTCAAACTGGCCCAGGGGCAGTTGGCCATCAGGGAGCAAGGCCAGGGCCCTGGTAGTCTCTGCTCTGAGGCATTTCCCCTGCCCATTTTCACTTCCAGCCACACCCTGTGGGGTTCCTCTTCATTCCTCCCGCTAAAGAGAAACCCAAGGTTGGGAAAGAGACAGGAAGGGCTGAGGCTGGGGAAAGCGGGGCAGTGGAGGCCCCCTGTTCACAGCCCAGGCAGACAGCAATTTATCAGCAGGATGAAGGGGCCGCCAGAAGTATCGATCAGTTCCAGTGAGTGCTAGGCTTCCTGATGGAACAATTCCTTTGCAAAGATATGTGACACCGCTCCTTGAAATCAGAACATTGCCCTGCCAGGCTGCACCCAATTTATCCCTCAAGCTGGGAAACTGGAGACCTAAGATAAATGAGCCAGGGTTGCTGCAGGTGGGAGAGAGTCTCTGCCATTGACAGCCTGGGTGGGGGGCTGGCCCAGCGGCACTGCTGGGGATCACTTAAACACGCAGATGCACCTCACCCAAGACCTAGGCCACTGTGCCTGTTGCCACCTGCCAGCAGCCAGGAGTCTAGGACCTGAGGCTGAGGCCTAAGACCACTACACAAGAGCCAGGCATAGGCAGAGTGGTCTCATTCAGACCCTGCGGCCCTGGGGCCTGTGAGGCCTGCTGGGACCATAGTCAGACCCCAACCTGGCCTCACAGTGACCTGTGACCCTAGATCCCCAGAATGCTGGAAAAGTCTGGGCTGGCCGGTGAGCCCGTCCTGCCAGAGCACTCCAAGTGGCTGCAGCAGGGGAGGGGGGCTGTCACTGTGCCTGTCCAGTGGCTCCTCCCACAAGCCTGGCCCATAGGGCACAGGGCTCTAAGCTGAAAAAAATGAAATCGGCAAGTCTCGAAGGTTCAGGAGGCTGCTGGGAGTGCCAGGGTCTTTGTGGTACATTCCCGTCCCCCCATGGGTTGATGGAGCCCTTGGGACCTTCTCTGCAAGCAACTAGGGAGGCACAGTCACCATGGCCATGGCCACAGCACAAGGGCCATGGAGAGAGGCTGTCTGGAGGCTACGGATGTCTTCAGAGGCTCAGGGTCACAGACGTGGGTTCAGGTCTTGAGCTGGGGCTGCAGGCCTGGTGTGGGCCTCCTTTGCTCCTGACTCTTCCTGGCCCTTGGGCAGAAGAAGGTGGACCCTCAGGTAGCTTTCACTGCCTACTCTGGAGGCCCTACACCTGCAGGCTTGTGGTCCTGTGCACCCCAGCACCCCCACTGTGCTTCCTGGTCCACAAGGCAGGGTTCAGCCTCAGCCTGACCAGGCCTGCAGAAGGGGTGCCAGGGTCCCCACAGCAGATGTTCAAGGCTTACCATGCAGCCTTCACACTTGCAGCAGCCTTACCTGTGTCCAGGGCTTGTGCCCCACCCAGAGAAGGGAGCCTGGGGGTGGATGGCCGTCGATATACCACGTGCACACGACCCTGCTCGGCCTCCTTTGCTGCCAGCCCCTTCTCCAGTGGCTCAATGAAGAACTCCTCCTCCTCCATGCGGATCAGGCCAGCCTGCACGGAAAAGATGAGATGGTTCAGATTCCCAGAGCACAGGACACAGGGGAGCAGCAATGAGGCCCCAGAAAGCAGCATCTCCTGCCTGGAAGAGATAGGAGCTGGAACCAGAACCCCGGGCCAGGAAGGTCACAGACTGGAGCCTCAGGGGCCCATCTGCCCACAATGTCCACTTGCATTCACTGAGGCCAGGGTCACAGGACTATTTGGGAAAGGGGCTCTGCTAAGTTATTGGCACCCCCATTTTCCAACTCTCCTCATCTGGGTCTGCAAGGCCAAACTGTCCAGAACAGCCGGGAGGAACTGAAGTACCACCCTGGGCCTGTGTGTGGCCCCAGGTGGACACCAAGAAGCACCACAGATGGACCAGTGCCACCCCATCCCCAGGAGCCCCAAGTCCAAGGCAAAGGTCAAACTGTCAGCCAGGGCTGGATCTGCCCACAGACATGCTCACTGTAGCCCCAACAGTATTTTCAAAGTTATAAACCCAATACTCAAAGTGGTTAAACTTCAAAAATTTCAAAAATGGAACTCCAGCTTTCCTTGGGAAAGGCAGGCTTGAGTGGTAGGGACTCTACGTTGCCGGGCAGGGGTGACATGGGTGGAGCCTGTGTGCCCCTGCAGGGGGCCATAGCCCCAACCACCCCTACTGTGCATCCCTTTAGCCCCAGCAGTCACAGCCCTGACTCTACAGCAACTGCACTGCCGCCCCTGGAAAGACCGCAGTGGCACTCCTGCCTGGTGCTCTTGCTGGGCCCACCTCCCTCGGACTTCAGGCTACTCTGTCTCTCAGCATGCAAGGCTTGAGGCCTGCCCGTCCTGCCCCCAGCTCGCATAACTCGCACCGGTCTCCAGGACAGCTCTGTCCTTCCTACACAGGGTGTTTGGCTGGGCCTCCCTGCCCCTGAACTGACCTTCCCCTCAGCTTGGGAGGTCATGCTCCTGCCCTCCATTCTGGCCATCTGGTCAACTCTGCTTCTCCCTTCAGTCACTGGCTCAGCAGCCCCCAGCCGCCACTGCACATGGCCCTGCCCTCCCCTTGACTGCCCTGGTTACTGCCCTGTCCAGCTGCCACACTTTGATATTTTGGTCCAGTGTCCACATAACAGTGGTCTCACACAGGGGCCCCCACTGTGCCAACCTGCAGATACATTTTCTTTATCTCACTCACTCATGACTCATTCAGTACCGTTGTTTTAGTTTCTTAAAAGCCACTTTATTGGGGTATTATTGACACATAAAAAGCTGTACATATATAATGTCTAGAAATCCATGAATTTGGGGTATCAGTATACACTTGTGAAACCAACACCGCTATCTACCAAGGCCATAAATATGCCCATTGCCTCTCAAAGTGTCCTCCCACCCCCTTTGTTATTATCATTTTTTATGTCAAGGACACAACATAAATCAACCCTTGTAGCAAATGTCAAGCACATAACAGTGTCGTCAGCTTTGGGCACTGACTGTGTGGTGGGTCTCTAGAACTCAACTCTCTTGCATAACTGGAATTCTGTGCACTTCAACTGTTACTCTCCTGCCCCTCCCCAGGCCTGGCAACCAGCATTCTACTCTCTGCCTCTGTGAGTTTGACTGGTCTAGATTCTCTATATAAGCGAGGTCATGCAGCATTTGTCTTTCTGTAGCCTAATACCCCCTAGGTTCATTCATGTTGTTACAAATGACAGGGTTTCCTTCTTTAGAAGGTCTGAATGGCGTTCCACGACATATACGCACCATATGTCTTTACCAGTTAGTTGTCCATAGACAGCCCCTTAGGTGCTCCCAAGCCCACTGTAAAAAGTGCTGCAGTGAACAGGCAGTGTGGGCATGTCTTTGATCTCTTTCCTTTTCTTTGGAGATGTACCTGGAAGGAGGATTGCTGGGTCATACGGTGGCTCCAATTTCAATTTTCTGAGGAGCCTCCCTACTATTTTCCAAAGAGACTTAGCCAATTTACATTTCCACCAACAGCGCACAAGGGTTCCCCGTTCTCCACATCCTCACTCACACTCATTACCTTTTTGATAACAGCCCTTCTAACAGGTGTGGGGTGTTATTTCAATGTGGGTTTGACCTGCCTTTCCTGTTGGTCAGTGATACTGAACATCTTTTCAGGTACTTGGACATTTGTATGTCTTTAGACAAAATGTCTGTTCAGATCCTTCATCTATCTTTTATTCAGATTATTATTAATTATCGTTATTATTTGCTATTGAGTTGAATGAGTTCCTTATATGTTTGAATATTAACTGAACCACTATGTCTTGAAACTATTTCTTCCATTATATAGGTTGTCTTTTCCTTTTATTTCTTTATTGTGCAGAAACATTTAATTTAATATATCCCACTTGTTGATTTTTTGCTTTTGTCATTTGTGCTACTGGTTTTATGGTTTCAGGTCTTACATTTAAGTCCTTGATCCATTTCAAGTTAACTTTCATGAGCGGTGTAGGATGGGGATTCAACTTCATTCTTCTGCATGTGAATGTGCAGTTTCCCCAACACCAGTTATTAGAGAGACTGCCCTTTGCCCACTGAGTACTCCTGGCTTCTTACCAAATATACATTGACTACATATGTGCATGTCCGTACTTCTGAACTCCCAGTTCTGCTTCACTGGATGTCTGTTCTTATTTCAGTTCTTATTTGATTACTATAGCTTCATAAATATAACTGAAATTAGAAAGTGTGAGGCCTCCAGCTTTGTTCTTTCTCCAGATTGCCTAGGTTATTTAGGGTCTTAAAAATTTTGGATGTTTTTTTCTGTTGGAACTTGAAGTTTTAATAGGTATTGCATAGAGTCTACAGATGGTTTTGGGTAGTACAGGATTTTGAACAATATTAAGTCTTCTGTTCCATGAACACAGTATATCTTTCCATTTATTTGCATCTTCTTCAATTTTTTTTCACCAATATTTTGTAGTGCTTGGTGTATAGATCTTTCAATTCCTTGGATAAATTTATTCCTAAATATTTTAGATGCTATTATAAATTAGATTGTTTTCTTTATTTCTTTTTTAGATAGTTCACTGTTAGTGTATAGAAACACAACTGAGTTTTTAAAGTATATTTTACTGATTATGCTATTACATTTTCCCCCTTTATACCCCCCTCCACCCTGCACCCCGCAACCCTCCAGCTTTCCCTGCCTCTTAGTTCATGTCCATGGGTTTCACATGTAAGTTCTTTGAGTTCTCTGTTTCCTATACCATTTTTGACCTCTCTCCATCTATTCTATGCCTACCAATTACACTTCTTCTTCCCTGTACCTTTCCTCTGCTATTCCTCCCCTCCCCCTCCCCAATGAAAACCCTCCATGTCATGTCCATTTCTCTGATTCTGTTCCTGTTCTAGTTGTTTACTTAGTTCTTGTTTTCATTTCTTTTATTTTTTTAGATTCATTTATTGATAGTTGTGAGTTTGCTGTCATTTTACTGTTCATATTTTTGATCTTCCTTTTCTTAGATAAGTCCCTTTAACATTTCATATAATAATGGCTTGGTGATGATGAACTCCTTTAACTTGATTTTATCTGGGAAGGACTTTATCTGCCCTTCCATTCTAAATGATAGCTTTGCTGGATAGAGCAGTCTTGAATGTAAGTCCTTGCCTTTCATGACTTGGAATACTTCTTTCCAGCCCCTTCTTGCCTGCAAGGTTTCCTCTGAGAAATCAGTGGATACTTCTTATGGGCACTTCTTTTTTTAGGTAACTCCTTTCCTCTTGCTGCTTTTGAGATTCTCTCTTTATCTTTAATCTTGAGTAATTAATGATGATGTGCCTTGGTGTGTTCCTCTTTCAGTCCAACTCCTTTGGAACTCTCTGGACTCCCTAAAAGTCTATTTCCTTCACCAGATTGGGGAAGTTCTCCTTCATTATTTGTTCAAATAAGTTTTCAATTTCTTGCTGTTGTTCTTCTTCTGGCACCTCTATAATTCAGATATTGGAATGTTTCAAGTTGTCAAAGAGGTTCAAAAGTCTCTCTTCATTTTTTTTTAATTCTTTTTTCTTCATTCTGGTCTGGTTCCATGTCTACTTCTTCCCTTTGTTCCAAATCATTGATTTGAGTCCTGGTTTCCTTCCTGTCACTTTTGGTTCCCTGAATATTTTGCTTTATTTCATTTTGGGTATCTTTCATTTTTTGACCAAGCTCAATCAGTTCTGTGAGCATGTTGATTCCCAGGGCTTTAAATGCTCCATCAGATAGGCTGGCTATCTCCTTATCATTTAGCTCTTTTTTGAAGTTTTGCTCTATTCTTTCATTTTGGCCTATTTCTTTGTTCAGGGCCCCTGGTAAGTTGTAAGTGGTAGGGAGGCAGGGCCTTAGGTATTCACCCCAGTAGGGCAAACCTCCTTGCTGCTCTGCTGCGCTGCCTGTGGGGGAGGGGCCAGAGAGGGAACTATGCGGCTGGCCTGCTTGACTCTAGCGCATTCTCTAACAAACTCTTGTGTGAGACTGAGAGTTTCTCCTGCTGTGGCAACTGCCATAGTCTACAGCCAGCTCTGAGTCTCAGTTTCCCCATAAGTCAGCCCCACCTGCGCAGCCCACCACCTCACCCCAGCCAGCCCAGCCCACACAGCCATTGCCTTGCCAAGGTTTCTCAGACGGCCCTGCCTATGAGGTCCACTGCCTTGCCCTGGTTTCTCTCCATCTGCCGCCTTACCAGTCTGGTTGTTCTGTTTGACTATTTCTTTAATTCTATGGTTGTCAGAGTTCCATGCTGTTTGATTTTCTGGCACTTCTGGTTGTTTATTGATTTTAGATTGGTTGTTATCCTCCTTTTGGTTGTGTGAGGAAGAGAAGGGTTTCTACTTAGGCCTCCATCTTTGCTGGAACCCAGAAACACAACTGATTTTTGTATGTGTATTTTGTATCTTGAATCTTACTGAATTTGTTGGTTACTTCCAACAGTTTTTTTTTGGTGGAGTCTCTTGAGATTTTTATGTACCAGATCATGTCACTAGGAAACAGAGATGATTTCACTTCTTCCTTTCCAATTCTGATACCTTTTACTTCTTTGCTGGCTAGGACTTCTAATACTATGCTGAATAGGGGTGGTGAGGTGTGAGCACATTAGTCCTGCTCCTGATCTTAGGAGGAAAACTTTCAGTCTTTCAGCATTAAGTATAACAGAATAGAATGAAGAAACAAGAATTCAAAAAATGAGGAGAGGCTTAGGAGCCTCCAGGACATCTTTAAACATTCCAACATCCGAATTATAGAGGTACCTGAAGGAAAAGAGGAAGAACAACAAATTGAAAACTTATTTGAAAAAAATAATGAAGAAGAACTTCCCCAATCTGGTAAAGGAAATAGACTTTCAGGAAGTTTAGGAAGCTCAGAGAGTCCCAAAGAAGTTGGATCCAAGGAAGAACACACCAAGGCACATCATAATTACATTACCAAAGATTAAAGATAAGGAGAGAATCTTAGAAGCAGCAAGAGGTAAGAAGACAGTTACCTACAAAGAAGTTCCCATCAGACTGTCAGCTGATTTCTCAAAAGAGACCTTGTAGGCAAGAAGGGGCTGAAAAGAAGTATTCCAAGTCATGAAAGGCAAGGACCTACATCCAAGGTTGCTCTATCCAGCAAA
>PVKM010022718.1:0-21636 GCA_004027735.1 Carollia perspicillata
ACTACTTGGAAGATTAGCAGTTAACAGATTAAATAAAGTCTTGTTGTGTTTTGACATTTGTTTGAAGAAGAAAACAGCTTTAACGACTTTGCCGGGACTGCAGATGATCCAATCTCTTTAACCGTTTGGCCCTTGAATGTGAAAATTAATAACAAGAATGAGAAGTGCTACTTTTAAACAGCATAACAGCAATTATTTTTATAGCACTTGTTCTTCATAGAATAACTATTGACAATGTAAGAAACATTCAAACCTGTCAAGAATTTTTGTGAGTTTATTTGACCCAAACTGATGACAATTGCTGAGAAGCAAGACTTCAATAGATTAAGGAATTGCTCCAGCAAATGACAGTTTTGCACTTTATACATTATAATAAAAAGAGGAGGAATAAAGGGGTTAAATGAAATTCCCTGGTGATAGATGAAGGAGGTGGGGGAAAGTGAAACAGGAAAACCCCAGGACTGAACAACAAGGAAAAATGATAGACACATACTTCTTTCACATAGATGGGTATAGGATAGTTCACAGTCAACAATTAACATGCTAACAATGAAAATGAGAGGATTTGTGGTCTCTGTTCTGTTGTGCTGGTTGTGCCTCTCGGGTTTGGAAAAAGGGAAGGTACATTGACTTCCCAACGTGTGTTACCATAGATGAAAAAAGACAATAGACAGGCTCAATTAAAGTAAATATTGACTTTGTCAGGGAAGATTCTAGCCTAGAACAATGATTATCCACAATGACCACTTTTGGTTAATAAGTTTTTTAAATTATATTTTATAGATTATGCTATTACAGTTATCCTGCTATTTTCCTATTACCTGCCCCTACACCCAACACCGCCCACTCTCTCAGGCCATCCCCCCACCATTGTTCATGTCCATGGGTCATGTGTATAAATTCTTTGGCTACACCATTTACTATACTGTACTTTACGCCCCCACGGCAATTCTGTAACTACCTATTTGTACTTCTTAATCCCCTCACCTCTTTACCCATCCCCCCCAATCCCCTCTAGTCTAGTAACTATCAAAACACTCTCTGTATTCATGATGCTGTCTCAGTTCTTCTTGTGTGCATAGTTTTGTAAATTCAATTGTAGATAGACTTGTATTTTTTGCCATTTTATTATTCATAGTTTCAATCTTCTTCTTTTTCTTGTTCAGCTTCATCCACTCTACTGTTGTTTCTCTGTAAATTATTGTTCTTTATTTCAATTAGTGTAGCCTTTGTTTCTGACTGGTTCTTATGTATGCTGCTGAGGTCCTCACTAAGTTCCTTGAGCATCCTTATAACCAGTGTTTGGAACTTTGCATCCGATTGCTTATCTCCATTTCATTTACTTCTTTTTCTGGAGTTTTGATTTGTTCTTTCATTTGGGCCATGTTTGTCTCCTTGTTTTGGCAGCCTCCTTGTGTTTGTTTCTAAGTATTATATTGAACTACCATGACTCTGTGTCTTGCTAGTGTGGCCTAATGTAGCATGTGTCCTGTAGGGTCCAGTGGCACAGCATCCCCTATCACCCAACTTGGGTACTTGAGGTGCACCCTTCATATGGGCTGATATACCTTCTTCTTGTAGTTGAGCTTTGGTTTCTATTAAAAGGTCAATAGGAGGAATTTACACAGGTCAGTCAGCTAGAGGATTGGCTGTGACCGCTTACCACCAACCTCCATTTTCCATAGAGGACCGACTGTGCAGGGGCAGGATGGTGGTGCTCTGAAGTGATCTGTAGTTGTCCAGGGGGTGCACAGGCTCTAGGGTTTCCTTGGGTGATGTGGGCCAAAGTCAGCTCCCACAGGTGTTTTTGCCCAGGCTGCCCTTTAGAGCTATAGAGCAATCTGAGATAGCTGCTACTTATGCTGGGCTTAGAGATTCCCAGCTGAAGCCAAGCTGTGAAACTAGGCTGGCTGCTGCTAGTCCCAGGCCTTGGGCTCACTGAGGCTTGCTGTTGCTTGTTTGACAAGGTTTAGGAAGTTGTGAAGTATGAGCCAAGACCTGCCATTCATATGGAAAAGCAGCTTGGATGGGCTAAGTGACTTGGGTGGGGCAGAGTCTCTGGGGTCTCCAAGGTGGGGCCAAACAATGATATCCAGGTTCATGGAGGCTCATATATGCCACCTGCTTGCCAACTTTGTGGGGCAAGGGTTCAGAAAAGGACAATGGCCTTGCTTGCCTTAATGACAGATACTTCAGTTTCTCCTGCCATTCTATTGGGGGCTTTCAAGGTGCTACCCAAGTGCTGGATCTCAGAGGGAGTGAGTCTGAGTAGGTGAGTCTATGAGTGAGTTCTTTAAGAGGAACTGCTTGGGGATCCAACTGTTTCTTCCACAGACCCTCTGGATTTTGTAGCCAGAAGTTATGGGGACTTATCTTCCTGGCACTGGAACCCTGGGCTGTAGGGCCTGGTGTGGGGCTGGGACTCCTCATTCCTGAGACATCCTTCCTGAATTTTTATTCACCGCACATGGGTGAGAGATCAGCCCATTCTGCATCCCTGTCCCTCCTACCAGTCTGGATGAATGTGGTTTCTTTAGTTCTGTAGTTGTCAGACTTCCCTCTAACTTGATTTGTGATGGTTCTGAGTGATGGTTGTTCTATAATTTAGTTGTAATTTTGATGTGGTTGTGCGAAGAGGTAAGCCATGTCTGCTGATGCTGCCATCTTGACTGAAAGTTCGTAGTAAATAAGTTCTAATTTCAGACCATCCTTTGTGGTTACTTTAGGTGTCTACGTTTGTAAGGCTGCCAGGCCTCCCCTAAGCTTGTCAAGTTTTGTATTTGTCCTCTTTTTGTCCACATTACCAATATAAAGGTACTAAATTTGATACCAAAGTGGTGCCAATAATAGTGGTAGAGGGGCCCCAAGGCAGTTGTGGTACTGTCATGTTGCCCTAGTAACCAACTTACTAGGTGGCATATGGCAATTTAGTGTGGCATATGATGACAAATTCCATTCCCCTGGCAGAGACATAGCAGGAAGAAGGCTTTACATGGAATCCACGTTAGGCTGACGAGGGTGATGGATGGAGGGAAACGTCCTTCTGCCCACTTCCAGTTCCTGATTCAAGGGAAACCATAAGACAGAGAGGCACAGGTCCCTGAAATTTAGCATGGATGCAGGGGCTGCTGCAAACCTGCCAGTCTAGCCTGGAAAAAGGACAGGATTGGATGGGGAGCTGAACCCTTCTTGAGCACATGTAAGCTTGTACTGGGAGATTTAAAAGGAGGGAGGTCAGAGACTTAGTCCTTCTCTTCCTCTGGGATTCGTGCACAGATGTGAGAGCTGGGGCACTCACAGGACCCTGGAAGCCACGTGGCCAGGTGGTGGTCACTGAGCCCCTGCATGACTGGCTGTGGCAGTTGGCAGAGACCCAGGGCCCTCGGTGTGGGAAGCCATGGCATAGTGAGAGTAGGCACCAGCCCCACTGCAGGCCTCAGGGAAAGCCTGAAGCCAGAGAGCCATTCGTCCAGCAGCCTCAGGCTCCAAAAAAGACAGATGAAGATACAGCAGGAATTCTGGACATTGTTTTGTGTTTCAATCTTTCTGGTAACAAATGTTTTTTTTTTCTGTGTTTTGTGGAAGGGAAGAGCCCAAAGCCAAGGAGTTTCCCAGTAGCCCAAATTGTGCAACATCTTAATAGAGACCTTTTTCCTTCCCCACCAACCTTTGTCCTCGGAATATTCCTGTGTTCCAAGGTGGGCAGCTAAACCCCATTTTTGTTTGGTAACAAGTTTATTCACCTTTTGCTACAATTTTTTCCTGCAGCAAGTATTTCAAAGAATATAGAGGCTAAATAAAGTTCCACAAAGCAAGCCTATATACTAGGCTGATAAGAGAAAGAGAGCATGAAGCGGTCAGCCTGGCAATTATTAGAGGTCATTTGTAGCTAATTAAGAGAATGAAACTGAAAAACAGACCCTACTTTTATCACTAAATTGCATGATGCCTAAGTGGTCACCGTGACTCAGATCCCAATCTGCCATAATGAGACTGAACTCAAACACTCTTTGTCTGTTCAGAGGAGCTATTTCTCATTTATTCTTCCCTTTGCCCTTTGGGGAAAAAAAAAAGAGGAAAAAGAGAGGGCTCAGGAAAAAATTTTCTATCAGGAAATGAAAATACTTTAAATTTTCCTAAAGATTAAAGATATTTATTCAACTTATTGCGGAAAAATGAACTCTTACACACTCTGGGGTGACGGAGTAAGCCTTTATTACACGCGTGGGCCCAGAGGAGACAGCTTCCAAATTCTGGGCCCCGAGGTCAGGACCCCGAGGTCAGGTGGGTGGTTAAATACCTTTGCAACAAAGTAGGGAGGGGAGAGGTCTCATGGTACAAGCAGGAGATACGTAATTGTGAAAGCCAAGAACACAGGAAAGGAAGGGAAGTGGTCTGGGGCCCAGGACAAAGAAACAGCAGGGGAGCATCCAGGGCCCGGGGCAGGGAATCAACTAACTAGTCAACAGGTCATAGTCTGAAGCCGGGAAGCCAGCAGGGAGCCATCAGGGGCTGATGCAGAGTGCCAGCTTCAACTTCTATCTATATTTTAAATTTCTACTACAAACTAACCATGGTTAGAGAATTTTAGTGATCTCAAATGTTGCCAAAAGAGCAGAAAACTGTCACAGGTTAAGAGTCCCCTGGTGGAGTATCATGTAAACCACCTCCTTTTCCTCCTGTCCCTTAAAAAGTATGTCAGATCTTGTGATATATATCCATTTCTCCCCTGGTTTCATCTTGTCTTTCTTATTTTTTATACTTTAGCAAAATATTTTTATCTTTATGTTTACATTTATTTTTTTTGTAATTTTGTAAACAAACTTTATTCTTTACAGACAACCAATGTATCTTTAATACACAAGGCTGATGGTCAGCCTGTGGGGTGCCAGCTGAGTGACCTCAGGTGTTTATGGTCTCAGGTTCCTTCTCTCTGTTTCATTTTGTCACTGGCTGAGTCACGTAGGCACCCAAACATTTTTCATAGGTACCTATGCTTGCACAGAGTCTGTCCATGCTTTTAAAAATCTTGTTTCTTAGAGTTCTCAAGGACCAATGAATACAAAGAAAATCACCCCCAAATTAAAAATACATATTCCAACTACATTCAAATATGTCATCCAACATACCCATTTTTAATGGCCTAAAGTGATGGCCTAAAGTCATTATTTCAACTACTTAACAAAAGAATGAAGACCACTAAGAGTTTAGTTGTCACTTCTAAAAGCTCTATAGTCACTGTTACAATTGTTCGAAAAGGAAAGATGCTGCACCTCTGATATGAGAGCACCTCATAATTACTCTCAGATCTAGTCGCATCCATCTGTAATTTGCCCATGTCTTTTAAAAGAGATCTTCTCGAGACAGGCCATTAAACCAGGACAAGTGGAATAGGGAAACTGAGACAGATAGCTGAACAAAATGGCCGATCAACTTACAGCCAAATACAAAAGGTCACCTCTGACGTGGATCCCAGCTTCTGGAGTCCACAGTGTTATGGATGAGACGAGACAAATCCTCCACCAAGTCCTGTGGAGGAAAAGGGACAGCATGGCTACTCTCTCAAGGGCAGAGCTCCCGACCCTTGCCTTGACAAGCTTTTATTGGGTTCAATTTGCACAGGAATACAGGGCGTATATGTAAAACTCATCAATCATTGTCAGGCAGAGATGATTAAACAATAGGTAACATTCAAAGAACTCTGAGGGCTTATTCTGAGTCAGGGTCAGATAATTAAAGGGCCATAAAACTTTGGGGAACAAATTCACTTCCTGCTTGGACCCTTATCATTTAAATTGAGGGCATTAGCAAAGTAGGTTTCCTAGGATTTTATGCATTTTTTTCTTAGGCCTGATCACCTAGGGAGCCCGCTCTTTCCAGCACAGGGCTGCACCACCCTCTGTCATTGTTTCAGGCTTAAGTCAGGCAGGGGAAATAAGGCAGCCAAGAGATTAAGAGACTTCTAGCAAACAGAATGAGGACTCAGGCTATGTCAAAGCCGAGGGGCAAAGGTCCATCACTCCCTTTTCCTATAGCCCCTCAAGTCCTTCCCTGAGGGCCTCTTCACAACCGTGCCTGTCTTAGGTCATCCCTCTTTTGAGAAATCTTACTCATCATTGGCTAACCAGTCATCCACCCAGGGCCAAGCAGGGTGAAGAGAAAGGGGGCAGAGGTAGTGCCCCTACAAGGAAGATAAGCTTTGTCTCCTAAGTGGCTTATGGTCCCAAGGTCCTTTACTCAGCCTTAGCCATGGGGGATTACAGCTCCTGAAACCAGGCAGGGCAGTTCCCAACATACCTCCCTAGAGGTAATATCTAGGCCTCAGTTGTATTTCAGCTTCAGGCCCAGAAAAGCAGCAAAACCAGGTGGGCGATGCCAGGACCAGCTACAATGATTAATGACCCTTTCCCTGGTGCTGACCAGTCAATAGAAACCATGACCCTGAGAGGGCACACCTGGAAAACTGATGAGTATTCTGCTGAAATCCTCCCCTGCAGCCTCCCTGAAGATTCCTGCCTGCAAGAGAGAAATGATCCTGTCCCGAGGCCCCTTTTCTCTGACTTACCAATGAGCTAAGGCAGCCCCAGCCTAAGCTGTCCTGTTGCTTCTTCTGTGCTAAACCCTTCCTCATTTTACTGTCCCCAGTTGTAATAAACACTCCCTCAAAGTCATGTGGACTCCTGTTGTGAAATCTTTCCTACATGAAGGCAAAACCCCACATAGTACCAGCTGGCCCAAGGCAAACCCACTCAGGGCCAGGTCCTCCATCCATGGACATTTTCATCGATTATACCCATAGTGTTATATCACTGTCCTGGTCAGAACTGATTTATAGAAAAGAGGAGTTATTTTCAAAAGAAAGCAGTTTAAAAAAAAAAGATACGGGTGCTTATAAAACCACGGGCAGAGCTAGAGGAGCAAGCTCTAGTTAAGAAACTAATGGCTCCCATAAAACCATTTCTGAACTGACCTGTCAAGGGAACTGCTTCCTTTGCTATAATCAGCAAATTGGGCAATCAGGAAGATGTGACTGGAGACACTGACTTCAGGAGCACACTGTCTTTACTCTGCTCCAAGTCCAACCTCTCAAAACCAGTGAGTGAACACAAGAATTCCAATGTGGAAAAACCCAGTGTCTTCACAACTCTGTTTTCTAGAAGAAACAAAAGCCAGGGTGGGGAGAGAGGGGGGGAAGGTTGAAATGTGGCCACTAATTTCATGCAAATACATTCAACTGGCCAGATCTAATCACATTTGGATCCTTATCAAAGGCATCTAGGAAATGAAGGTTTTAGCATGCTAGTATAGTTTCATCAGGCAGGAAGACAGATTAAGAGAGCATTTTTCAAATTCTACATTGAAAATTACTTGCAAATCATAAAATCAATTTATTTAATGGGCCATGAAATCAATTGATTTTTAATGAAATGGAATAAAGTACATTCCTATGTAATAAAGGAAGATTGTTTTATACCACCTTTTATTTCAGGGTTGTGTGTGTGTACTGGGTATGTCTTTAAATGATCCTATGGTCCACATGAACCACGGTCAAAAAAGTCTGATGGCCACTGCTCTATAAGGAAGGTAGAATGAACTTGGAACACTAATCACAGTATACAACATAAAGTCTATGAAGATGAATTTGTATCTAAGCTGCGTTAGTTTTGTATGGCTGCTGTGGCAAAGTACCATGGATGTAGTAGCTTAAACGACACAAATTTACGTTACAGCTCTATAGCTAAGAAGTCCAATATGGGTCTCATTGGGCTAAAATCAAACTGTTAGGGTTGCATTTTTCTTCTAAAGGCCCTAAGGGGAGAATCCAGGTCCTCCTTCTTTCTAATTTCTAGAGGCTTCCCACATTTCCTACCTCATGTCTTTTTCTCCCTCTTCTAAGCCAGCAACAACAGATCAGCTCTTTTTCAGGTTGTTATCTCTCTGGTTGTCTTCTGCGTCCATCACCCCCTTTTAAGGACCGTTATGATTACAATGGGTCTACCTAGCTAATCCAAGCCCATCTTCTCATTTTAAGTCAGGTAATGATGAACAACCTTAATTCCATCTTCAACCTCATATCCCTGTTGCCATGTAACCTAACATATTTGCAGGCACCAGGGATCAGGATGCATATACTTTGAGGGGGAGGGAACATTATTCTATGTATCACATTAACCAAACCCATTAAAGATGGTGAATGCCTCTGTGTCCTATAAAACAGGGAGGAAAAGTACACCTGATCTAGCAATGAAGATCTCTCTCTTTTCTGCTGCTTTCAGAGTCAAGTGAGATAAGAAAAATACATAATTTTCCTTCAAGACAATGCATAAAAATATATATAATTTCATTAGTCATTTAGGATGCTCTCTATTGGTACACTACTATGAACAATACTGATAATAGCTAGCTACCTTTTGTTCCTCCTCCCCACAAGCATCAAATTTTAAATACCATTATACTTCAAGATAGACCAATAAGTCCACCAGTAAGCTTGTACTATTTTATATATGTACCCATCCTCTCCTACAATTTTAGGGTTGTACATTGTCAGAATACTATTAGCATATAGCTATAGTGTTTCACTTAACTCTATCATTTAGTCTCAGTTTTACATGTAAATGTGTATTCAATACTCACAGATCAATATGTAGTCAATGATCTCCAGTCATGATAATTATCTAAAGATTCCTCAGGAAAAAATGTTGAAAACAGTATTCCCTGAGTTTTCACATGTTCATAACAGTATCTATGGCCTTTATACTTAACAATGGTCAGTTTTGCAAAATATACAACTCTTGACTTACATTTTTTTCTTGAACATAGTAAATGTTCTATTTTGACATAAAGTATTTCTGAAAAAAAATTTTAACTATGGCTTTTCCCCCATTATAAGTGACTAAATATTTTACCTTAAAACTCTGACTTTTGTTCTTTTTCTTATTAATCCAATAGCTTTATGAGAATATGTTTCAGTGTTAGCCATTCTGGGACAATTTTCTCATAAACATAGTGTCATTTCAAGACTTCTTTTATTGAGAATGGAAAATAATAAGTGTTGGCAAACATGGAGCAATTAGAACCCTCATGCACTGTTAGGGAGGATGTAAAATGTTACAGCAATTATGGAAAATTGTATGGCTGTTACTCAAAAAATTGAAAAAAAGAATTACCATATGATTCCCAAATCTCACTTTCAGAGATTGAAATCATCTCAAAGAGGTATTTGGAAATTCATGTTCATAGCAGTGAAGCAAGTCAAGTGTCCTTGGATATCTAAATGGATAAACAAAGTGTGGTGTATACATACAGTGAAATACAGTGGCAGGCAGCCTTAAAAAGGAAGGAAGTTCTGACGCATGGTACGACATGGGTGAAACTTGAGGATATTATGCTAAGGGAAACAAATCAGTCACTAAAAGACAAACACTGTTGGGTTCCACTTATGTGAGGTTCCTACTTAGAGTAGTCAAATTCATAGAGACAGAAAGGAGAATGGTTGTTGCCAGGGGCTGGGGGAGGGAGGAATGGGGAATTGTTTAATGGGTATAGAGTTTCAGTTTGCAAGATGCAACTTCTGCAGATTGGTTGTACAACAAGAATGTATTTAACACTACCAAACTCTTAGATTAAGATTAAGATGGTAAACTTTATATTTTATGTATTTAACAATTTTTTAAATCCTTTTAAATTTTTTAATATCCCAAACCTGGTATTTCCTCCAAAGTTCCCTCTCTTAGTGAGAAAATAGATTTACTTAGTGGCTCATGCCAAGGAGGGGTCTGGGAGTCATTCTTGACTCTACCACTTCACACCCAGTCCATCATCCCATCCTGTGATTCTAGAGAACTCCTAAATCTACCCACTTCTCTCTATCCCCATTGCTTCAATCCTAGGTCTCCTAATCTGCATTATTTCTCTCCCTTTCACTCTTGTTTGTAGCAATCCATTCACAGTACTTTAGAACACTTCAGCCTAAGTGTTCTAAACAGAGAATATATCACATTGCTTCCTCAAGAAAATCCAAATTCCTTAAACAGGCTTACAGAGGACTACAGAATCTGGTCACTGGTGACCTCAGCCACATTTCTTACCACTCCACCCACTGAGTTTTCCTGGAGACCCATTATTCCACAGGTCCTGAGGCTAGTCTGAGCTCCAGGTGAATGAGGCACTTCGGAAAGATGCTCATTCAGCCCAAGGCCATTGCTCTTCTGCCCTCCTGCACTACTTCGCTATAATCTTCATTAAATGCTATTTAATTTGTGCTGCAAAATCTTCAGCTGTGGTTCACTAGGCCTCATTAGCACATTCATATCAAGAAAGAAGCTGTAATGTGCTCTTAATGATATAGTTACCTGCAAACACAGAACATATTTCAGTCCCTGATATGTTCATTTTTTAATGCAATAATGAAAAGATAAGTTGATGTTCTAGACATTCCAATCACATTTTTCCATAATCTACTCTCTCATGCTTTCCATGCCTCCCTCTCTCTTCGCATATTAGTAATAAATAATAATAAAAGTTTCATTCCTCATGTTCAACTTCACATTACTTGGACTTGGGTTTCTTTTGCAACTTTGTCTTATTTCTTTATGTCTTGTATTTTTTCCCCTTCACCATCTTCCCATTAATCTCCAAGTCTTCCCCTTATTGTTAATGCCTCAAGGTTAATGTGCCTCCCTGGGGCCATCAGGGGAATTAGGCTTTTTGGACTATCTTGTTCTTTTCTTGACCTGATTGTGAAGCTATACTTTGTTTTTTGAGAATAGAAGTACAGAGAGAAAATGTATCAAATAAATTAGGGAACTGCTTAAAATTGCTGAGCAAATGGAAAGTCCTAAACTCAACAGTAAAGAATAGACTAACGTAGTTTTTTTTTTTCCAAAAGAAGTACTCTTTTGGGAACTGACAGTTGATATTTACAACTGCTACTCTTTCTTCCCTAACTCTCCATCCTCAGAGACTTCACCCAGTCTCAGAACTCTAAATTCCATCCTGCCAATTCACAGCTTTTTGGGTCTGACGTTTCACCCAAGATCTATTATTTCCAACCATAGTCAAGACATTTCTCATGGAGTTCCTGCCATTTCCAAAAGTAAGGAATTTCTGAATTCTATTTCTTCTACAGTTATAACCCATACTTTTTGTTGAAAATATTATATTCTCCTGGATATCCAGGTTCAAGTTATCCTAATAAAAACTTAATATGTGCTTCTATGTTATGTATCAGAAACACAGAAATAGAACATAATCCTCATCCCCAACATGTTCCCAGTCCATCTGGGGAGAAAGACAAATCGTACGGTGGAAGCCAAAATCTGAAAGGCTCACACTGTGATCACTGTTTGCTTTTCCCTTCTCCTCATCCCTGATATTCAACTTTTCACCACGTGCTGCTGTCTTTTAATCAAAACTTTATAAGATTTATCCCTGACACCAGCCTTCTTTCTAATTTGAAATCTTCAAGTTATGTTTCCCACATTCTCCTATATTCGGTCGGTCCTAAGTACAATCCATGATGGTTTGGTTTTGTCTCACAGATTCATTCCTCCAATTCACAGGGCCGCCAAGGCATCACTTCCTATCGTGGGTACTCTAGTATCCTCCTTTTAATGCTTCCACTTCTTCTAATCCACCCGGGACGTCAGACTGAATTTCCTACAATGTTACATTTCCATGCTATTCCCTATCTCAAAAACCTGCCGTGGACTTGATCCAATCCACAATGGGGAGCCTTCAAGGAGTCTCCAGTCAGGGCCCACTCTAGCTCTCCAAGCTCATCTTCCACTAATTTTCAAAACTCTACTGAAGAGTGAGAGCCAAGGTTCAATTACAAATGTGCACCTTTGGGGAGCACTGTTACCCTGCCAGACAGTTCTTGTGAATCTACTCACATTCTGCCTGGCCTTTAAGGACAAGCTCAGGTTTCACTTCATTTCATAACTATGATGACTAAACTTAATTGCTCCTTTTCTGACTTTACCCAGCGTTACTCCAGGCCATCCAAGGCCCAGTGGGTCTGGTTAGTGATAGTTCTGTCTTCTCCTTTGCAGAGATGTAAAATCGATCAATGGCCCTTTACCTCTTTTGTTGTGGAAATTCTTTTAGTAAATTTTGGGGTTTCCAAATTGAGTAAAAAAGAGGAAGAAATAAATGACTCAGTCTTAAATAAACAAACACTGTTAAACTTGAGGTATTTGGGACAATAACAGGTACCTCCCAGGTTACAAATACAATCAAAATGCACAGCCCAACAGAGCCAGCCCTCAGAAAGATTATCACAGTAATAACCTCAGCCTTCCTTTGCCCCATCAACCTGACATTTCTGTCCTAGCACCTTTAAGATTTTCCTTTTCCTACCAAAACTTGCTCTCATGAAAAGACATCATAAGCAAGCTATAATAGAAAGAATACTGGACTAAGAGTCACAACATCTGTATTCTATTACCAGTTCTAATACAAAGAGTAAACATCAAGAGAAATCACTTTACTTCTGTGCCTAATTTTCTTTGTCTGTGAAATAAGGAAGTTGAACAAGAATTTTCCCTAAGGTTCCTCTCAGTTGAAATATATTTTAATATATGGTACTGTGTTAACCAGTGATTAGTAAATAAGTCCTAAGTTGTTATTTCTGCTTGGAGTAATTTTATTTTAGTTGTCCTAATACTGTAAGCAAAATTAGTGAATCTATATTTTCTCCAGCTCTTCTAGAGAAAAAATTTGAGAAAGGGAAAAAAGTGAATACTGAACCCAACAGATGGTTTCTTTGTCCTGAGAACAACCAGGCTGCCAATGGTGATTATTGTCTATCAGGTTAAAAAACAAAAACAAACACAAAACAAAACAAAAACAAGGGTTAAGTTCAGTCACATAAAAAATTCAAACAAAACTTTCTTTTCAAAACATCCATTGGTCCTACTATAATTCAAAGTTGTTTCTGGGTTCAGTAAATCACACTATTGGTTGATTTGGTGATTCTTTTATAAAAACTGTTTGAACTCCCAGTCAAGATGGTAGCATAGGTAAACACAGCTCACCTCCTACAACTACATCAAAATTACAACTAATATACAGAACAACCATCACTCAGAACCATCAGAAATTGAGTTGAATGGAAGTTTGACAACTATGAAATTGAAGAAACCACACACATCCAGACTGGTAAGAGGGACAGATATACAGAATGGGCCGGTTCTACATCATATGTGATGGATAAAAATTTGGGAGGGATAGCTCAGAAATGAGGAGTCCCAGCCTCACACCAGGCTCCCAAGCCCAAGGTTCCAGTGCCAGGAAGATAAGTCCCCACAATGTCTTGCCGCAAAAACCAGCAGGGGCTGAGTTGGTAGAAGAAACTTCCAGAGTCCTGAGCAGTTCCCTGTAAAGAATCCCCCCACACAGACTTACTCAAACTCACTCCCTCTGAGCTCCAGCTCCAGGGTAGCAGCTTGAATGGCGCCAGTGGCATACATGGAGGAACTGAAGTGTCTGGCAGGAAGGCAGGAGGTAGAGGACAGCTTTTTCCCTGACAAAAAAGTGGGGAGAGGCTATTGTCCCTTTTCTGGGCCCTCCCCTCGCAAAGTCACAGAGCTCACAAGTGGGAGCCATATCCAAGACTCCATCAATCTGGCTAACATTGTTTGCCTCGCCCTGGAGATCCCCTCAAACACCATCCCACCCAATTTACAGGCCCACCCAAACCGTTAACCATGCCTTTACCATAGGAAAGGCTGGTCTCGTCTCATGCTTCACACCTTTCTAATCCTATCAAAGAAGCAACAGCCAGCCTCAGTAACCCCCAGCCCTGTACTTCTTGCTAAGTGGCCCCAGGTCCTGCACTAGCAGCAGCCAGCCGAGATTCACAGTTTGGCTTTATCTGGGAAGCTCCAAGCCCAGCACTAGTAACAGCCATCTCAGATTGCTTTATAGCTCATGCAGGGTGGCCCTGGGTAGAACATAGGTGGGGGTAGGCACCTTGGCCTGCGTCACCCAGGAAACCCCAGAGCTTGCTCACCCAGTGGACAGCTACAGACCACATTGGAGCACTGCCACCCTGCCCCTGCACAGCTGATCCTCCACTGAGGGCAAAGGTTTCTGGTTAAGTGGTCACAGCCCATTGTTGAAGCTGACTTGCCTGGGTAAATCCCTCCCATTGATCTGCCAACAGCAACCAAGTGTCAACTACAAAAGGGGAATGTACTCAGCCCACACAAAGGGCACACCTCAAATACCCAGCCTGGCTGACAGAGGAGTCTGTGCCACTGACCCTACAGGACCCCTACTACATTAGGCCACACTACCAAGACACGGACTCAAAGCAGCTGTACCTAATACATGAAAACAAACACAGGGAGGCTGCTGAAATGAGGAGACAAAGAAACATGGCCCAGATGAAATAACAGATTCAAAACTCCAGGAAAAAGAAGTAAACAAAATGGAGATAAGCAATCTATCAGATGCCAAGTTCCAAACACTGGTTATAAGGATGCTCAAGGAACTTAGTGAAGACCTCAGCAGCATAAAAAAGAATCTGGTCAGAAATGAAAGATACACTAATTGAAATAAAGAACAATTTACAGGGAAACAACAGTAGAGTGGATGAAGCTGAAAGTCAAATCAATGATTTGGAACATAAAAAAAGCAAAAACAACCAATCAGAACAAGAAGAAGTAGGAAAAAAAAATGAGGCTTGTGTAAGGAACCTCCAGTACAACTTCAAGTGGTCCAACATTCGTATCATAGGGTTACCTACAGGAGAAGAGAAACAGCAAGATATTGAAGAGAAACAGCAAGATATTGAAAATCTATTTAATATCATAATGAAAGAAAACTTTCCTAATTTGGTGAAGGAAATACACATGCAAGTCCAGGAAGGAGAGAGAGTCCCAAACAAGTTGGATGCAAAGAGGCCCACTCCAAGACATATCATAATTAAAATGCCAAAGGTAAAAGATAAAGAGAGAATCTTTAAAGCTGCAAGAGAAAAGTAGATAATTACTTATGAAGGAGTTCCCATGAGACTGTCAGCTGATTTCTCAAAACAAACTTTGTAGACTAGAAGGGATTTGCAAGAAATATTCAAAGTCAGGAAAAGCAGGGACCTACAGCCAATTGCCCTACCCAGCAAAGCTATCATTTAGAATCAAAGGGCAGATAAAGAGCTCCTCAGACAAGAAAAAAACTAAAGGAGTTCATCATCAGCAAACATTATTATATGAAATGTTAAAGGGACTTATTTAAAAAAAGATCAAAACTATAAATAAAATGGCAATAAACATATCAACAATCGAATCTAAAAATCAAACTAAGTAAACAAGAACAGAGACAGAATCATGAATCCAGAGAGCATTTTAATGGTTTCCTGGTGGGAGTGGGTGGAGAAAAAAGGAAGAGGTAGGGGATTAAGAAGTACAGATAGGTAGTTATAGAATAGCCATGGGGGTATAAAATACAGTATAGGAAATGGAGTGGCCAGAGAACTTACATACATGACCCATGAACATGAACATTGGTGTGGGGGTTTCCTGGGTGGGGGGTGACAAAAGGGGAAATATTGGGACAACTATAATAGCATAATCAATAAAATATAATTTAAAATATAAAAATAATCTGTCTGAGACCTGCCTGCCATATCATGTGGGTTGTAGGAGCTCAGTCATTACTGGTTTAATGACCAGGAGGTCAGAAATTTGAAAAAAAATCTGTATAGAAATAGCATAGATACTGCTTTTGCCAAACACCACCAAAGGCCATCAAAGTAGGTATGTGGACTCTGAAGAACAGCTCCCAGAGAAGGGCTGAGTAATACCTCATGGAAAATGAAAGGCTCAGTGACCCACAAGGGAAAACCCAGATCCAACATCCCAGCCTGCAGGTAAAGGGCAAGGGTGTTGTATGTTTCACTGGAATGACAGGTACAGCTACTCCCCAGAAAAGCCATCTTGTTGAATCAATTTTTTTTAATCACCCCTATGTTATGAGGTTGAGATCGTGACCATAAAACAAAAGAAATTATGAGAGAATAGTTTCAATCAAAAAGCACTCAGTGAAGCATGTAATTAAGTGGAAAGCTGTCAGTGATTGCTCATTGTATCTGCACAGGACAGGACATTAGTTTAATAGCTTTATATAAATGGGAAAAGAAAACTTGGTAATTGACTTAGTACAACAGTAGACAATGTAGAAAATATACTTCTGGAGACAATAGGTCATTGAGAACAATCTCAGGGTGTTGAACACTTAGGGATGCTGAACAGTGAAAAATGTGTAGAGTTAAACAGAAATTATTCTTTAAATTATATATGTATCTTTAAACGACAATGATTTGTAAAATCAGCTGACCTGATAGCAAACATCTAAGTTCATCTCTTATTGTTGCAACCAGGAGCCACTTCTTCTGTCTTCTAGAAAAATTTGAAGAAATTTCTTCAGACAGTCTTGCAGAACCAGGTGTAATGCATTAAAGAAGAGCAGGAAATGCCTTAAATCTGAAACAAATGTTTGCACCCCCCTCTTCCTAAACATAAATGCCACTTGGCCTTACAAGTTAAATCCTACTGCAGCTCCAGAAGATAGTGCTGTAATTTTAAGAAGTTCAGGAATTTTATTACATCTAAGTCTACCTACAAGAAATAGGTCATTGACTACAGATTGGAAATGTTTCATAACGTGGAAGAGCTTGTTGTAATATGAGGAACTGAAAGCTTTGGCTGCTCCGTACGACCTCAAACCACAGAGAAGCAAAAGAAATGAGGTGACATCAAAACTCAGAACCAGAAGGTAAATGATATCATGAGGATATCCTGTTACAACTTCCCATTTCAACCTAAGAAGCAGTAACGAAGTAGTGGAGGAAAAGTTTGAAGAAACAGCGGTGGCAGAAGATGGGGAGCAAGTATTAGACCTACGTAGCGTGAGGGGCCCTGTCCATTCTCCCTCCCCCTCCTTCAAGGTTTCTACAACGTGTTCTTTTACCCCACGCCAAAACAAGCTGCTATTATTACTGTATTGGGAAGAGACTCATTTAGAGTACAGACTGCTAGTTGAGGGAACATGGTAGGACCTACTGCTTCCCAGTATGAGTCCAGTTTACAGCAAGCAAAGCAGGGAACAACCAACCAAGGAACAAAAAGATTATGCAGGATGGAATAATTTCTAAGTTACTCTTCAACCCTCAATTTTCCCACCTCAGCTGCTCCTATGTTTTTACAGTGGGACAGATAGAAAGAATATTTATTCACTGACTATTTATTATTATTATTTTATTAGTAGTATGTGTGAGACACCTTGGCCATTACAAAGGTGAAATATGGACTCCTCCAAAAGAATGTGTATTCTCTTTGCTAAAGATTTTTGTCTTCTGGCTTCCATCACATCACCCTCTTATTCTACTCTCATCTTTCTAAGAGCATAATTTTTGTGCCCATTTTTTGTGCTTTCCATTAGCTTGTTCAATCTTCTCATTTTATGAGATATCCTTGAGGGAGTATATTCTTCCAAGATTTCAACTACACTTTTTTTGTAGTTTACTCACCAACCTAGAATACCAGAGCCCAACTTAAATGTTACATTGTATTTCCTTATTTCCATAGCATTGTGGACCATCTCTACTTGAATATCCCAAAGGCATCTTCCCTTGAAGATGTCTAAAACAGAACATATTTTCCTCTTCCTCATATTCCTTTCCCCTTCCCTACTCTTTTAGTTGCATTTCTTCTATAGGTAAACCCTGAGACAAGAATTACAGTGCAAAGACTTCACTTGGAAGGTGATCCAAGAGAAATTAGTTGGAGATTGGAGCAGTGAGACCTACAAGTAAAGCCAGCCAAAAAATCTTAATTATCAAACAAGTTACCTAACTTGTTTGGTAACTAGAGGAACCTAACTGAATCCCACTGGGGAACTCCAGGAATAGAACCCACACCTTGGAAAAATCCCACCTGTGGTGCAAAGGTGCTAAGGTATTTACTCACAACTCCTGTCAAACAATGGTTGAGGGTTGTGCCAGAACAAGAGTTCCCCAGGACTTCCCATCTCCTTTGCACCTGCCACCGAAGAAAACCCTCACACATTGGAAATGCACAGCAGCTATTAAGATTTTGCTCTGCGGTTATGAGTGAGGCACCAGCAAGGTCTCCTGATACTCTATTTTGCATTTTGGTCAATGCACCACCCCACTGGTGACCTCAGCTAGAAACCTGATAATCACCCATGATTTCTCCCCCTTCTTCATCCCCCCACATTTACTCAGTCACCAAGACCTGTTCATTTTACTCCCATCATGGCGCTAACTTTGCCCTTCTCAGTCCTTAAGCTGTCTCTATAATTCCATGTGTCAACGCCTCTCCTAAAATATTGCCATGAAAGGATTCCTAGCTGGTCTTTTGTTCCCCAAGCCCCTTCTTCGAAAAGCTAGCAGAGTCATCCATCTTTCATTCCACCGCTGGAGAGATAATAAGAATAGCAACAGCCAACAGATACTAAATGCTCTCTTTCTGTGCCAGACGTGGATTAAGTATGTTACATGCATTATCTCACTTAAGCCTCATAATAAACTTGTAAGACAAGTAACAGTTCTTATCCCCTTTTATGGATAAGATTGCAAAGGCTTAGAAAAGTTAATAAAGTCAGAGCTAACCAGATCAAAGAAGGAATCCACACCCAGGCAGACTGACAAGCATGCAATATCACCCCTGTACTCAGTCATTAGTTTAAAATGCAAACCCAGTTATGTCATTGTCCCAATCAAAAGCCAACCCCAGGAATGGATTCCTAACACTTTAATAATTAAGGTCTTAACTTTTATGCAGGGCATGACACCACATCATATACTGGCCTCAGGTTCCCTTTGTAGTTTATCTTTCTCCACCTGCACTCATATAATATTAGTTCATAAATGTAATCCACAGGACAGGAAGCAATATGTTTGACTAAAACATGGGGTGCTTTGAGGAGTCATAGATAATAACCCTATGTTCATATCAAAGAAGGCTTATATAAATCACTAGATCCAAGAAATTACATTTCCCTCCAAGAGGCATTTACCTATCCCAGCCCTCAATATTTCTAAACAAAACAAAACAAAACAAACAAAAAACAACAGCAATAAAAAACAGCAGTCAGGACTTTCAACCTCACAGAGTCGAACAGCCTGAGCCAGCTGGGAGGTTGGCTGACCTACAAACCTGTTTGGTGAGTCTTTACAGTCGCCAGCAGGTGTTGTCTGGCTTCCTGCTGTTTCTTTCACCTCTACCTTTCTTTCCATGGCATTCCAACTGTTTTTTCCTCTGCTAGGCCTTTGCTGCCCACATCACTCCTCCTCTGCTCTGCACTCAAAAAGAGACTCGATGTCTATCAAACAGTATTGTCTTGTATTCTTACGAGGTCATTTCATTTTGTCTGAAAGTGGAGCCTGAATATGTAAGTGGATAAAAGGCATCTCATATTTCACTAAATGCCCTTCAGTACCTAGCCTATAGATGATTTGCAATAGACAGTTGATTGAGTATGTTAAATGGCCTATTTAAGATTCTTTCCAAGCCTATGATATTTTAAATCCTAGTGTTCTCATATTTTGAATGCATGTTACCAGGTACTAAATTATACCATACAGGAAATTATACACATCACTGTTGAAAGAATAGCAAATACTGAAGGTCAACTCAGACCTAATTAATAATAGGCAACAGGCTTATATTTCATACATGAAAGTGACCCACTGTCAGTAAAGCAAACATTGTGAAAGTCAAATATTCACAGAGGGGGGCTGTCATTAGACTAAATGGTGTTATGGGTGGTTAATATTGTGCAGGACACTTCTGTTATTCTTTTAACAGGATGCTAATCACCTGCCGATTCTGCTGTTCCACCCCTCTTACGATTCTGCAGATTAGCACCGTGGATGTGGATGTAGACACACTGAGGCTTGTCTCCCCAACAAGGTGTAAAAAATGCAAGCAGGGAAATAAGAAAATGATGGTTCACAGAAGAATCCATTTCCCGATGTTGAAAGCATGGGCAGATTGTTGTAAGTCTGTCATCTATTCACATGGTTAATACCTTCATATGAAGCAATTAAAACTTTCTTCCTTCGGGAAAGAGTAGATATAGAATTATATTTTTACCATGGAATCAGCATTTTATCATCAACATGGCCAGGAGACCTATGTTACAGTAGAAGGCACATATTTCTGTTGTAAAATATTATGCAGCAAAGAGGTGGGAGAAATTGAAATTGACTGTCCTTAAAAACATGATGTTGGCCTAAGGCTGGATATGGAAGGTGGCCGCCCTACCCAGTAGAGAACTTCATTGATGAGCAGGAGGGAGAAGCTCTTGGTGGCCAACTCCCAGGAGTACACTGTAGTACAATTAAATCCTTGGCTCAAAATCAATTTTAGGGAAAATTCTACTTCAGTAAAGATAGCTCCATTTCCCTGGGATGTTGCTGTTAACATAAAACTCAATATCAAAAGACACCCTTAGTTAACCATCATAGGTGATTCTCTTGTAAAGTATGATTCTTAGAAAAGGGATTTCATTTGTTCATTTTGGTTTATTTATGGTAGTAATACTCTACTAGTTCTAATTTTATCTAATTGCTAAAGTAAAATACTATATACTTGCAAGAAATGTATTTTAACTTGATAACATAACAATAAACTTAGCCTCAAACTCCATATAATATTCATGAAGATGGAGGAGACAAAGTAAGAAAAACTAAAGTCTAAAATTATTTTAAAAAACTGTTTTATAGGCTGCTGTCAAATACAGACTGAAAAATTATTTAGAAAATCTAAAAATAGCCACTAGTAGAATGATATATGACTAAATGACTAAATGACTTCAAATGACTAAAAAGATTGAAGTAAAAAAACCATAGCTTATACAGAAATGAATTTGGAAAAACTATTTGGAAATATTAACTATTGTATAATATATTTAGAAATCAATTTCATACCATGGTCCTGCAACTTCATTTCCAGGAACCCACCTAAGAAAATAATCACTGATGCACAATTGTTGAAAAAGAGTGGGAGGGAAAAAGAGTAGGGAAAAAATCTATCCGTGTGATGTGGACTGTCATGCAACTTTAATGTGGGGACCATAGAATGTGCATCACAGGCTTCCAACTACAGGAAATATATTGACCAACGGTCCACCTGGCTATGACATCTTAAAATTCATGACTGAACTCACACCAAGGCTCCACCCGCCAAGGCCTGCTCCCAGCTGATGACCAAGGAGACAGGTACTAGGGCAGACCCACCCCCAGTCAGACACGCGTGCAGCAGGCTGGCGAGCCCAGCCTGATCTCCCTCCCTCCCTATTTTCTCTCACACAGACACTTCATAAAGTCCTTGCAGGTTTAATCACATTCTGGCATCTGCTTCTCAAAGGAACCAGACTAAGGCACATAAAAGCATGTTTTGAAAATATAATTTAATTTTATACTCTAATTTTAAATGAAATATTGAAATATTACATTTCCAAGATACAAAATAGGCTCAATATTGTGAGAAAATAAAAGAAATGTTCACATTCACATGAAGATTCATAGATAACAGACTGGATAAAAATATACCAAAGTGATGAAAGTGATTATCTCTGGGTAATAATTTTACTGATGATTTTAAT
>PVKM010022719.1:0-21627 GCA_004027735.1 Carollia perspicillata
TCTGATTTCCTTGCCCATGAGATCTGTCTCTCTTTTTTCTTTTTCTGTTCAATCCCTTTCCCCCCACACCGAGGCCCCACCCCCACCCCCAGCAGCTGTCAGCCTGTTCTCTGTATCTATGGATCTGTCTCTATTTTGCTTGTTAGTTTATTTTATTCATTAGATTCCACATATGAGTGAAATCATATGGCATTTGTATTTTTCTTACTGGCTTATTCCACTTAGCATAATGCTATCCAGGTCCATCCATGATGTTGCAAAGGGAAAGATTTTATTTTTATGGCTGAGTAGTATTCTATGGTATAAATGTACCACAGGTTTTTATTCACTCACCTACTGATTCCCGGAGGAGGTATATCAGAAAAAATATTGCTGCAAGAAATGTCAGTGATTTTTACTGCCTATGTTTTCTTCTGGGATTTTTACAGTTTGGAGTCTAACATTTAAGTCTTTAATCCATTTTGAGTTTATTCTTGTGTATGCTATAAGAAGGTGGTCTAGTTTAATTTTTTGTATGTATCTGTCCAATATTTCCAATACCGTTTATTGAATAGATTCCATTCCCCCCCCCATTGTAGTTACCCCACCCCTTTGTCAAATATGAATTGACTCTAAAGGCATGGCTTTGTTTCTGGTTCTGGGTTCTGTTCCATTGATGAGGATGTCTGTTTTCATGCCAAAACCATGCTGTGGTGATTACTGCAAGCTTGTAGTGGAGGTTGATACCAGCATGGGCATGTCTTCTCTCTTCCTCCATTGGTAACCATAGGCAAGTTGCTGAATAGTTTTTTTTGTTTGTTTATCACTAAAAGCCTAAAAAGAAATTTAAGAAAAAGAGATAAAAAGGCCAACTTCATTTTTAGTATTGTTAGTTTAATGTGTTTACTAAATCAGCAAAAGCTTATTGAGCACCTGTCAGATGCCCAGTGAACTTGACACGAGGATAACAACAAAATAAGACATTATCCCATTTTCCCTACCCTCAAGTTCAATGTAGAAGGCATGAAATAAGTCAAAATTGTCATCATTCTGAAACATCCTGTTGTAATGGAAACAAAAACAGCAGGAGTAATAGTATAATAACCATTTGAATTATATGTAGCAGGGTTTTATCCACATATATATATATGCTTGATATGCATAATCTCATTTTATCTTAAAACTATCTCAATGAAGTAAACATATCATCAGTTCACCTGCTATTATTTTCTTAACAATATCATCTTGCTCAAAGTAGCATATTTTACATTCCCTCATTCAACACGCCCTGAGCACACGTTACGTGTTTTCCTGTATGGTAGGTCTTGGAAACAAAAAGATGAGTGGAACCTAGTGTTAAACTTGGAGGATCTTATAGTTCTAAGGAAGAGAAAAATATGAATAAATTATGCCAACATAATGGTGAATGTGCTGAAAATAGCAGTATAAAAATGAAGCCAAAAAATATGACAAAGGTCAGGTACATGGTTCAAAGAGCAGGAAAAGGTTTTCCAGAAGAGAACACATTTGAGACACTATTTCACAGAAATGTTCTTTCTGCCCTGCCTGCCTGTGGTGTCCCTACTCTGGCCCTCATGGAGTTATTGCTCTAAGTATCTCTCCACTTATATATACCCTGTCCTAATCTGCTGAACTGGATCACGAGTCACTCCTCGAGGTTGTGTGGCTTTCCAGTTTAAAACAATTTATATTTATGATTTTAGTTCAACTTATTAAGCAGCCATTGTATTTAACATCCATTATAGGTCTAAATTTTACATTTCCCCAAAGGTAGAGAAGGGATAAAAGAGCAGTATGTATAAAAACTCAGTGTTGGTGTACCTGGCCTAAAACTGGCAGGGAAGAAGCCCATTTATTATAACAAATATCTTTACAAAGCCTAATGTAAATGTAAATGATAGTTTTATGAAGTAAATGGAGAGATACTAATGCAATTATGGCCAGTGTCAAGAGTTCAATGAAAATGGTCCTATATTTTGGGCTGTCTTGAGTTCAGAAAGCCTTGTAAGTAATTTTATAGATTTTTCTTGATAAAAAGGCAGGGAAATAATATACTGCTTAATGTGGGTCAAAGCCTACACTTTATGTAAAGTGCACATACTATTTCATTACTAGGGCTAGGGATAAATAAATATTTTAAGATTTTTAGAAGAACATGCATTTTATTTTAAAGACAAGCTTAGCCTTAGGAATAGGTTATCTTCCAAAAGTTCAAATTGCAAGTTAGTGATTTTGAAATTAGGGGGAAGAAGGGGAAGAATCAAGTCAATGAACAGGCATAAAGGACCCATGGAAAAAGACAACAGCATGTGGGGGAGGAATGAATGTGGAAGGTGAGGGGTGGGTAGGGCAGGAAAGAGTAACGGGGTAAAAATGGGACAACTGTAATTGAAAAAAAGTATAAAAGAATATATTAATGTATAGTGATATTATTATAAATGATGGTGTTTTAAAGAAATAATACTTGACATAAAGGTTAGGATTTTAAAATGGGATTGATTTTTTTATCTTTCTAAAACATGGGTGATAGAATAATTTACTCTAATCACTACCTTGTTACTCCTGAGTCCAGTCGTATATGCACAATTATTGTTCCCCGGGAACAAAGATGGACAATGTTGATTCTTCAGTTCACAAAGTAGCCTCTGGTCTGGCATTTACAATAGGAGGTTCTAGCACTTCTGTGTGATGCTGTGAGTGGCAAAGTCCACTAGAACATCCCTTTGTTATTTCCAACAGCCCATATTTTAAACACATTTCTGTGGTTTGTCTGTGAGGACATTGAAAGTCTTGCTTTCAGCAATCACGTTACTGCAAATGAAAACTTGGAGTTGTGTGACTTCCTCTGGAATGCCTCAGATTTTCTTCAGACCTTGACCCAGCTGAGATGTCTTTAGGCGTAACCTGGCCTTTACTGTCTTCATCCCATCGCTGTGAATCAATTTACACAGTGTTCACTGGTTTAGGCACTGATGCGTCAGAGGTCACTCACAGTTCTAAATGAGGCATTTTTCGATGTAAAACAAAAACAAGTCACACATTCCAGGAAATCAAGACCCATGGATTCTGCTGTCCCCTCTATTCTCTACCCGGGGAATGCTACGGAAAGCCTAGATATTATGTATGCTCCTTTTAGTCTTCTATAAATATAGAATTACTGAAACTTTGAGCAGTCTAAGAGCCATCTGAGAAGGCACAGTTCATTTGGTTTTGCAGAGCAGACATCAAGGGGTTTTTATACAACTCGCCATGGAGTGGTGAAGGCACATTGGTGGGACTTCTTCTGACCTTTTGCATTACCTCTTCTGGGGCAGGAATGGTTAGAAATGACAATATCTAGTTATAATCCTATTAATTTATCAATGCCAGGAAATCTGATCTCACCTAATAAATTCACTTTTCCTCTTAATGAAAAGATAATGTCATACTTTCTCATCTTTCCTTAAATTGCTTATTTTTGCCCTCTTAACTCTTCACTTCTCAACTTATCAACTTTCCTTTTCATAGGGAAAATTAGTAGAGAAGAACCACATCATTTCTCCACCACTGGTACTACAACCTGAGCAGCACTGGTATCTGAACATTTAGCTTTCTTTCTTAGTGTTGAGAGAAGCGCTTTGTTCCATGCTTTTACATGTGCTGGGAATGCTCCTTTTTTCTTTTGGAAGAAACGTCCCTATAGCATTGCTCTTCCACTTCCAGTATCTCTTCCTTTCTACCAGGTCATTCCATCCTGTATTAAACATGTAATAATATCATATAATTAAAAAATATTTATGTACCACTACAAATACCATCATATTGAAAGCATGGAGCTCACTTTCACAGGAAAATTCACTAAAAAGTTATTAACACTAGCTTATCATACTATGCCTCTTTGCTTCCTAATAACCCAACTCTAAGCAAATTCCCATTCTCACCACCCCAAGTGAAATACCTCTTTTAAGGTTATCTATGCCCTGCATCAAGACGCCTAAGTGAATGGCCAATTTTTCATCATTGATATACTCAGACTTCACACTAGTTGACATGACTGACAACTCCTAAATGCTAAAAACATTTTTTCCCCTCTAGTCTTCATGAATTTTCAAGCTCTTGCTTTTCCTTCTGCTTCACTATCTTTCTCTCTTAATCTTCTTTCTTTCTCTCCTATCAGATCTCTGAATTTTGTGATGACCAAAAATTTTTCCTTCTATTATTTTTTATACTACACTGATGAGTCTTAAACTAATATCTTTGACTCCAATACACTCTCCCACATTACAGACATATATTTAAATGTCCAGTCAGTGTCTCAATTCAAATGTCCAATAGACACTGAAACCTAATGGGACCGAGATTAAAGCATTTATTTCAACTTCCTCCTCCTGAGTCTACCCCTTCTGCCCAAATCGTCCTCAGCCTGTTAAATAGAACTGTCACCCATCCAGTTGCTGAGGTCAAATAATTAAGAGTAATCCTAGTGCTCGCTTCAGCAGCACAGACACTAAAAATAAAAAGAGTAATCCTAGATTTTATTCTTACCCTCCCACCATTTATGGTCCATGAGTAGCCTCCTCTTTTCTCACCATCTCCAAGCTATTTCCATATTTTATGGAATCATTATAATACCTTTGCAATGTAACTCCTTTATTTCAGCCCCTTCCATTTCAGTCCTGTGTACAGGAGCCAAGTGATGTATCTAACACACTCATGAAATCATATTAGCCCTGTTACAACTCCAGAGTTCCTGTTGTGACCAGATTAAAGAGCAAAACCCAGCCATTGCCTAGGAGTTCCTGGCCTTCTTCTCCAACCTCATTCTATCCCTCTCACCATTGGGTGTAGCACATGCTGTGTTGGCTTCCTTTTTGTCCTTTTGGAGAAAGCAAAAGCTCATTCTTGCCTCAGAGATTGAAAACTTAATGATCTTTTTGCGTGAAGCACTCATGGTTATCTGTTTTTTATGGTTCAAGTCCCAATTCACATGTTATCTTCTCACAGAGGCAAATAGACTCCTCTCATTCCCTCTCATGTTAATGTTTTCATTTCTTTTTTACATAGCATGCATTAGTCCCTGAAACCTTCTATATGTACTTGTTTATGTGCTATCATCTATCTTCCCCTGTGATAACATGTGTTCTGAATGTCAGGGGCTTTGTTTCCCACAACGTTCCCACTGCCCAGACTCTGCTCGGCATATAGTAAGCACCCAGTGAAGGTCTGAAGCACATTCCGAAGTCAGGTCGCTATTCTCTACCGACGATATTAAATCAGCTAGCAAGCATAATGTCTAGAAAGATTTCCCATGGTGATTTAGCCATCACTGCACATTTCATTTTATGTTATTTAAATATTACCTTTTGCAAAAAGTACATAGAGCTCTTACTCTGATATAAGTATGAGAGACACAATTTGCTAATTCAGTTTTTTCTTTTTAAATGATACTAGGAGTTATGGTGAAGAATTTGACTAAGAAGCTACATGTTTCCCAGAGCAGTCACTAATTCAAAACAAATGTTCATGTATTAAATTATTTATAATAGTTCTTGGTTCGTATAATAGACCACAGAGTTATGTTTAACATTTGTGAGCAAGACCCTTGGATCTCTGCATGGACAGAAAAGTTTACAAAGGATGGATCCTCAGCAGATGATCTAGAGATTGACAAGAAGTGGTGAGGACTGGGTCAAAGAGCGCAGTAGGGAGGAGGAAGAGGGAGGGTATCTGACACTTTAGCTTAAAAAGTGTAAGGTGGGTCAGAGACTCCTGAAGCACTGTGTCAGGGGAACTAATAAACAGAGGATATGGTACAATAATATCACACACATTAGCTATCATATATGATGATAAACATGTACCCTATATATAATATCAATTATCATGTAACTTTTAAAAAATCATCAAAAATAAACTTAAAAACACATAGGTATAAGCCTTTTGAGCTCAGAGTCCCCCAGAACTACATCTGTAGACGTGGTCCACGAATGTGTGAATCGCTGATCTGACTGCCATGGGTCCAGAGATGTAGTTAGAACCCAGTGCTGCAGCGACCACTCTGAACAGACTGTGACTGGGGGGCAGGGGGAGGCTGAAAACTCTATCTTTATGAAAGACAAATCCATCCATATAATTACATAAACAAAAACATGTTAACATGAAAGTGAGAAAAGAAAACAACAACAAAAGACATAAAATAAAAAAGACTGGCTAGATTGGGTATCCACATCCTACCCTCAGCTCTGCCCCTAACAAGCTGTGTTCCTGTGAATATATTGCCAACTCTCTGGACCTCAGAGCAAGATATAAAGTCTGAACTGTATATTTTATAAGTGCCCTAACAAAAAAAGTCGATGTTCTCTGGTACCCAGGAGAATCTTTGGATGAATAACTTCTGCCTGGAAAACAAAATCATGCTCTGTATTCAGGATATCAGATAATGCTGCTCATGGGTTTTGAAAATTGGTGGGTAAGTCCCTTTCTCTAAATAACTGAACTTGTATTTTAAATATAAAAACAGGATTTATTTAAGTAACTTCTATGAAGAAGATTTGTATTACATGTAATATGGCTACTGATGTATAGTAATTCCTGATGGGTTAGTCCAAATATCGTCTCTACAATGTTATATATGTAAATTTGAAATCTCTTATTTTTGTTAAGAAGCTCAAATTTTCTAGAATAAAAAGAATATTGTGAAAGGCATTAGCAGCTAAACTTTCCTCGGAAATTAGGTGATTACGTAATGTAAGAGGTGAGCTATGGGGCCATTAGCACTATAAAATGACCACCTCTAATGAATGCTAATCTACCTAATGAAGGCGTGCCTATAGTCAAGAAACATACATTTACTCTAGAAGGAAGACAGAGTTTCAAATGAAATGTATGAGAAAGATTGGACTTTTCATTATCAAAGAAAGTCTATGCTTTAAATAGTGATTATTTTAACTCTAAGTCATGCCATTGACTCTCCTTGAAGCCATTTAGTTTTAAAGCTGATTTACTGAGAGTTACCATGAATTAAATGAGATTTAAATAACAACTCCACAGCTGACCTGAGGGGAGAGGCAAAGAGATTCACATACAATTCTGATCCTAACATGTATTTACAGGCCACTCAATCTCCTTGCTGGACTATTTCTTACCCCCTAAAATTTGTCACAAGCTGGGCAGAAGGTCACGATTAAAATTTGAAAAGTTTTCAGCATTGGTAGAAGAAGGTTTCAGAATAATCCACTGTAGTTTTCCTTTTATTTCGTGATCTTGCAAAGATTTTGAATGCATTTATCACTTTTTGTTGTTGTTGTTGTTGTTGTTGTCGTTGTTAAAGTCAACAGTCCATGAGAGAACCCTTAGGACAGGGGCAAATAAATCCAGATTACTAAACGCCAATAAGAAATATGGCATGAACTGCTAGTTTCATTTCTGAAAATGTGTCCCATTTGTAAACCGAGCCCCCTCACACTGAACCAAGTAGAAACCAGAAATCCTTCCACTGGAGGCCATGCTGTAAATGATTTTTTCTCTCTCAGTAGGGAAGGCAACATTTATCACTGACATAAAACTTAAAATGTTCAAGAGTTACTCAGATAGGCAAAATATCTGGTTAGACTTGGCAACTTACTAGCTTTCCTTGTCTTTAGCCATCTGAGTTCCTACTCCCCCCTGGTATAGATGCTGCTCTCACCACATTGTTTCAAAGGACATTGTTTCATAGTATTTCACTCTGCTCCCACCCCCCAAAAAGATAAAAATCCCTTCTCTTGGTTGTCTTTAAGAGAAACTAGTACTTTCCTAACTTTTAAAAGAGATCCAGTGAGACGTTATCACATAAAGTACATTCAGTGTGAATGTTTTGGCTAAAGTAAGAGTTACTACGTGGCTTACCAGCCAGGCCTCATGGGCACCACTCCAGCGTAGACAGGTAAAACGAAACTCCAGGCCCAAAGGTGTGTGGGCCCCTGCTTCTCAGGTCACTGTCTACCTGTAGGGGTAGGATCTATTTACAAGGACTGGGAGCTCTCTCTCTCATCCATCCGAACTGCCCAAATTTCCTATATCCCTCTGGGGAACCTGGTCTTAGTAAATACTTAGCCAGACTGCAATGTCGCCTTCAGTGGAGTGTTTGCTATTTAGCAGGCATGCCAGATGAATGATTTTACTTCTGCGGGCCCATCGGCTCAGGTGCTAATTGAAAATAACATAATACAAGGTAGAGCAAGTGGAGTTTTACAGTTGATCCCTTTGCAAAATGATATAATAATTAATAAATAATATAAGAATAAACTCTGAGTTTCTCATATCCATGACGGTAAATCTACTTTTGCCACAGCCTGTGTTGAATGTATCATGTAATCTCTAAGTTGCCAGCTTTATGAGTATTGGACTCTGTTCACTACTGAATCACTAAAACTGTATACAGTGAGTGGAAAACTGATGTTTCAGAAATATTTGGTGGCTGGCTGAAGGAACTAGAATTGTATATGTAATATAAAAGGAAAAGTTGAGAAGTTTTTTTTAGCCTTAAATAGCAGTTAGGATTTCAGGAGGAAGAAGTTAGAGTGAGGCTACTCTGATAAGGAAAACATCTTAAACAAGGACAGTCCTGTAAGTTTTGGGATCACAATGGACCCCTGTTTTGGGAACAGTGAGAAATCTTGTCTGCATCACATGTACAAAGTGGTAGGACTGACTATACACACCAATCTTGTTATATTCTTTATTGTGTTCTATTCGCTCAAGAAATCTCAAACCTTTTGTGGTTATGGTTCATTTATTTTCTCTATCATTTGTTTTATACCTTGTACTCAGGGAGGTAAATAATAAGAGCTGTTTAAAAAACAGAAAAACTTAAAAAGATTGTAAGTGCAGTTATTGATTGAAGTAAAAAGAAAGCATAAAATAAAATGTATGGCTCTTTCCAGAGCAGGAGGGAGAACAATAAAATTGGGGGAAGAAAACCAAACAACTTTCCAAGGTAGCATAAGACTACTCTAAAAAATTAACACGGGAAGAGATTGAGAAAAACCTGAAGGAAGGTTAGCAGGCAGACATGTTAGATAATGTGACAGGGTTGTTTAGAAACCTAATGCCTAAGTTGGTATGTAGACAGCATAAAAAATAAGTGGGATACGCTTTGGATAAAGGCAAGAAATCTTTTGTGCTTTGTGAATGTATGTGCCTATTTCTTTCATTTCTTCATTGGTTCCCCCACTCTTTGCCATGCCCTGTACTAGCGTAGAGGGACACGGTGGGCATCGGTGGTCCCAGATCACAAGCTCTTCCTCCAATGAGTGCAGACATAGACGACATAAATAATTGCACAATGAACTGTTCAATTACAGTGTGACCAGGGCTGTGAAGGGGAATTACAGAGTGCTATTGGAGTGTTTCACTGGAAGATGCTGACTTGGTCAGCAAAATTGGGAAAGGCTTCCCTGAAGAGATAACATCGTCATATGCAAGCCACCTGTGGGTGACTCTTTCATGGTTGTTGTGTGAGTAGCCCCTGATAAATCCTGCCATACTATTTCATTTTTATTTATCTCCTTACTTACATTTAGAGGTGTTTAGATTTAAAGGCATCATAATTAAGAAAACAGTATTTGTTTTGATTTTCTCTACCGAGGTTCTGTGGCTTGAACACATGATCAGTGTGATTCTTGACATCTTTTCACTGTTACTGAGTGTTCAACATGCTGAATGTTTCCATGGTAGATGGTTCTCTCAGCATCTCCATGCTTTGGGGGTGTGGCACTAAAAATAATAGCATTTGGTAAGAAATCTGTGTGTTTTTACACTTGATACTTTTCTCTAGCCAAATTAAATGTGAATCCTGGCATAAATGTGAAAAAATAATTAAAACTAATAATGTCCAATTGCCAAAACTAATAATGTCTAAGTACCAGATATAGTTCCAATAAAAACAGAATTTCATATACAAAGTAATCTGACACACCTGGTATTTTTTACATAATTCTTTTCTCCTGAGTTTAAGAAAACTATAACAAGTACTCAGTTTATCAAACAACCTTCACTCAGTAAAAACATGTCTTTCTCAGTCATATCAATGGCTTTTAAGTAAAATATTCAATTACTGCATTTAGTAATATGTAATAGTTCTTAGTATAATTTTTAAAAAAATTTTGTTGCTCTTATTCATGGTTTTACTTTATAAATTATTGTAGATTGATTTGTCATTTTATAAGTCAGTGTTTTGTTTTTTTTTCAAAGTGGTCCTGATTTTCAAGGCTGCTCTTCATTCCTTGAAATGCTTCTATAACAAGAATTAAGATTAGATATATTTTTACCATGATGTGATTGATTACTCCATAAAATGCATCTTTAATGACTTAGAAACATTTTGAAAGAACAACAAAATTACTACTATTCCTTTACTATTTTCCTGCAGCATTAGTTTAGAAAAATCTCCCAAAAGGTGCCAAGGGCTAATCCACACCTGAAACAAAGTCAAGGCACTACAGTCTAAAAAGCACTTATTTTGAGATAAATAAAATATGAATTAACTTAGAGTTTATTTTTGAAAATGTGTAAAAGTAAGGTGATAGTTGAATTCCATAATTTGATTCTATAAAGTTCCACTAGTAATTAAAAACTGCTGTTGTGTTAGTGGTAACATTTTAACTTCTGAAAAAGTCAATACTTAACAAGTGAAAGACTATATTTTTATTCACTTTTCTTTACGACCTTGCATATCATGATTTGCAGCTAGGCTGGCGTTGACAAGTTATTTGAGGTTTACTGAATACAAAGATTAGAAACTATGCAGGCGTTTTGTGAAAAGCATTGGTCTTTACTTCAGATTTTACACTTTCTCACAGGTCAAAAGCACCGTATTATTAAATTAAGCCTGTGCTCATGTAAGTGTCACTGACTTATCAGTTGGTACATTTGAAGAAAAATCAAACATCTTGTGCTTAACAGGAGCTCGGATTGGACTATGCCTGTTTTCAAAATGTTAACGAATCTAGCAGGAAATCCAAATAACATTATTTTAGGTAGTTGTCATTTAAGTTTTCCTGTGAACCATGGCTGGTATGGTTCAGTTGGTTGCAGCATCATCTGGTAAACTAAAAGTTTGCAGCTTTAATTTTTGGTCAGGGCACTTGCCTAGCTGGCAGGTTTTGTCTCCAGCTGGGGTGCGTACCAGAGGTAATCAACACTGTTTCTCTCCCTCTCTCTATATTTCACTCCACCCCTTCTCCTCTCTCTAAAATCAATAATCCTGTCCTCCAGTGAGGATAAAAATTTTTTGCTGTGAGCTTTTAGGTAAACAGTGCCTCATACTGTACATCAATTGTCTCATTTCTTTTCTCCATCTCTGTATGTTTACAGACCTCCTTCAAAAGGTCTTGAATCTAATGAAATTTGCAGTTACATTTTACTTTATTGCAAATCACACTAGAGTTCCTTGGTAATACTGTAGCTGATTTTAGCTTAGTGACGTTCATTTTGTGCTATTAATTATCTGGGACAATGTCCGGAACTCAGCTGCTTCACTCTGTCACTGAAATATCTTTTTAACCAGCACAATGGACCCTTAGGGCATGAAAATTTGAAAGATACACTGGAATATTAAATGTTATTTCTAAGCTGAGGTGAAGGAAAGTTTAGCAATGTAAAAAGTAAAGGGTAAATATTAAAATGATCAGATTTCAGGCTACAGTTGGACTGAATCATGCCTACAAATTGTTCTAAAACCACAAGCATGACTGTACCAACTAGCTGCTATGTAAGAATCATAACACTTAGTAGTTTAAAATGCCACCATTTGTTTAGTGTATATGAAATTATTTGTCAGCTAAAAGATAAGGGAAATCTATTATCTATTTATATATTTATACAAATATATCTTCCCATGTTAGTCTTATATTTCCTGATATAACTTGAGAACATCGCTATATCTGTACATTGTTAGGATGTAAAGCAAGTGTGGCACAAAAGGAATTAGAGTTGAGAGAAAAACATTTGAACAAGCACTGCCAGAGAAAATTCACTGAGCACCTGGGACCTTGAAAGGGCTTGGTAGTTGTGCTAATTTTCAAATTTGTGCCTCTCTGTTCCAAACCTACCTTTCTAAACTTGGCTTCGAGATGTTCAAGTTGGGACTCTAGCAACCCATTTTTCCTTTGCAGTTGGCTCCCTATCAACCCCTGACAGTAGGGGGCACTAGAGGGAGACTAGAAGCCTCAGGAGGGAGAAGAGCTCTGCTCCCTAAAAATGGCAAAACTTGGTGTGTGCAGGGTGGAAGGGAATAAAAGTGGTGGGGGGGAATGTGACAACTGTAATAGCATAGTCAATAAAATATATTTTAAAAATAAAAATAAAAATAAATAAATAAGACAAAGCTTGGATGGACCTGGAAAGTATTACGCTAAGTGAAATAAGCCAGTCAGAGAAAGACAAGTGCTATATGATTTCACTCATAAGTGGAATTTAATGAACAAAAACAAACAGAATAGAAAAAGACTCATGGTCACAGAGAACAGACTGACAGCTATCAGAGGGGAGGGGGGTTGGAGGTCAGGGGCTAGGTGACAAAATAACCACTCTGGGTGGTTACCAGAGAGTATGGTGGAGCGAGGTTGAAGAGGGTCAATAGGCTCAAGTATATGGTGATGGAGACTTGTTTTGGGGTGATGAATGCAGAATACAATGTACAGATGATATATTATAGAATCATACACCCCAAACCTATATGATTTTATTAACCAATGCTGCCCCAATAAAGTCAATAAAGAAAATAAATAATTTTTAAGAAAATGATGAAATTGGAGCTATTCTACTTACAACACATCATGAGAAGGCAAGGCTCTTTGGAAAAAAACAGTAATGCTGGAAAAAAGTGAAAGTCAGTAGGAGAAAAGGAAGACCATATAGGAGATGGACTGACTCCATAAAAACCAGTGCATGCATCACAGGAGCTGAGCAGGTCTGTTGAGGACAGCACACTGTGGACCTCACTTATTCATAGGGTTGCCACGAGCTGGAATCTACTCAGAAGCATGTGACACATACGGCTGTCATCACAGAAACATTTCCGGTGGCAACAGTGTCTTTCCATAGCAGCAGCTGACCCAGTTTGCAATTTTTCCAGCACTTGCAGCATAAGATTCATTGTCCCCTCCCTCAGGTATGCTTGCATTGACTGCCTGATGTCCCCTCCACGTGGGTCTGAGTTCCTGTTCTGAGCTCAGAGGTGCCAGCACCACTGCTTAGCTCCCCCTCTCCAGAATGCTGCTCTCAGATCCACGGTGTGTCTTGCATCAGATAGTTAGACCTCTTAAGCCTTTCCATTACCTAGTTAACTTCATGTCTAGGTCACAGTTTTCATTAAGCTGTTCCTGCTCAGGAACTAATATGGTATCAGTCTGTTGCTGGTGGGTGTGAGCAGGCAATAAGCATTCCTGAGAAAGACTAGCATGGCCATCATTTTAGACACTTAAGAAAATTTTCTTTCTGTGGGACTTCAGCCTGAGAATGGCAGGGAACTGAACGATTCGCCTTTGCTCTGCAGAGCAGTACCGTTCACCTGTGACCCTCTCCTGACAAAGGACAGGCTACACTTGGAAATGGAAAGTGTTTAGTATTTGGAAAACCAGTCTGGAGAAATAAAGGCAGGGGACGGCTTGAGAAGATTAAAGGGCATGATTATGAAACTGGAGTAATTTAAATGGAAGACATATGCTGAGAAATAGTGGGAGATAAGCATGGATATAAAGGCAGACAACCTTAGAAGTCCAGCAGAGCTGCTGCTTGACAAACACTGCCACCGTGATAGAGTAAAGAAATGTTTGAAATCACAGCTTATCTGCCCGTTATTTAATGATGATAACAAACAAGTCACCATTTCCACTCTAAAGGACAGACAGAATATAATTGGTGATCCTCTAATGGTTGCTTAATTTTAAATTGCTTATCATGTATTCTACTTTTCTTTCTCTGAAAAAAATAATTTTTATAATAGCAAAAACAAGAAGCCCTAATTCAGTCCCAGATTTTATATTTCCCTGGAGTGGTGTGAATGGTAGACTGGTGATCACAAGCTAACTGGGCACCTGCTACAGGATGAGGAGAGCTGAAGTGACTACGATTGTCAGGCTATTTAAGGCTCGCCCTGCAGAAATGTGGCATCGCTGCAAAATACTGGTGAATGGTGTCTGTTTTTTTTTTTTTTAGTCAAGTAATAATGAGGACAAATGAGACTGCACTATTTAAAGAACTGTGAAGCTGCGCCAGTCCACAGAGACACCCAGTTGTAACACAGTGCCAGCACAGGAAAAGAATAGCTGAAAGTTAGTAAACATACTAGGTGCCAGGCAATATGCTACGTGTATTGTGTGGAATGTTTAATTCAGTCATCATGATAACCTCTGAGAGGGGTATCATTGTCCCCATGTCACAGAGAGGAAAAAGAGGCTGTGAGATTTAGTAATGTCTACATTCAGAACCACAGATGCCAGAGCTCACTCTTAACTAGTATGCTTTAATTAATACCCACTGAAAAAACGAATGGAATGATTATATGTGGTAGGAGTTTTGCTCTCCCCTTACTTAATGTATGTTTTATATTATCTTCCATAGATATTGAGCTCACCATAGTATAATGTACTTGCAACCAGAGATTAAAAACAGGCTTTAAATATACAAGACTTTCAAAAATCAGCTAAAGCACTGAAACTTGGTGAGAACAGGCTATTAGTGGTGCCATACAGTGCCTTAACTTTCGATAAAAGCACAGCACAAGATCTGGTGAGCCATCTGGATTTTGAGAATCATGCTTTGGTGCTCTAGGGAAAGTCTTACTATTTGAAAATAGCAAAAAAAAATGTTATTCTGCTTCTCACAATTAATGATACAGCAGGATTCTTCTTAATTGGAACTACTGATTTCACAATTCAGGTCCATCTAAAAATCAAAACACATCTCTACATGAAAGATAACACTCAAATAGTCTGCAGACACCTGCAGATGCCTGCACACACATACACACATGTGTGCACAGACTCAAGAATGTTAGAGCTGAAAAGGGCCACTGAAACCTTCTTGTCCATATTCCTCAGTTTTGCATAGTTCAGTCCACTAGTTCACAGCTCCGGCTGTTATTCAGATGGTCCGCACCACTCTGGACAGAAGCAGCTAGTAAACAACCACGGCCGCTCCCTGTAGTCTCCGAGGCTCTCCAGCTCCACCTTTCAACCAAGCTCTCCTAGTTTTTATTTCAAGATGCCTGGATCCATCGACTAAAGAGTGAACACATGTTATAGAAGGTTGAGCAGTAGTTTTCACGTTTCCAGTACCACATCCAGCGTTTGTCCTTGTTTGACCCTCGGCTTTTTCTAAACATTAGTATTTTTATTGAAATTCAAATATATAGTCTTTTATCTGTGCTGCAAAACACTAGAGTTAGATGTTTTAAGATAATATTTCTTCTTCCCATAGATACTTAAGTGTTTTTAATTTAGTCTGTTTATGTTGGAGCATTTTCTCTACTTCATTGCAGAGTTCATTAATGCCACTGTGATTCCAACACTCTTCTATTTTACATTACTATTTTCTTTAAATGTTTTATGTCTCCTCTTCTGCATTTCTCCAATTTTTTCAACTGTAGCTCTTTCTTTTCTTTTTTCTTTATGACAGTATCTTCCCTAACAGCCATGTGATTATCCACAAATTATACCCTATAGTCATAGTTAAATTTCTTGCATGTCTAAACCAGTTTTCCTTCTCTGCATATTATTTCAAATATTTATTGAAACTAAAAATTTAACTAACAGTGATTCAAGAAGAATTAACTTGATAGAGAATGATAAAATTTTGTGTACATTGCTCAGAATCTTAAGTATTTGAAAGAGCTTACTATTTATTATAGTCTGACTTTAGGTGCATTCATTCAGTTTTCAAAAATGATGAAAACGGCTTAAATTTCTCTTGCCTCATTTAATTTTCACATCACTTATTTTCTTGATAAAATAACCCTATTTTGCCCTCTACTCTCTCCTAAACCAATCAATGTTATTATTCATATTTTTAGGAAAATTGAAAAGTAGAGGTGAAGAAATGCAGGGCTTGTCTGTCTACCTACATTTATTTTTAGTAGGCTCTAAATATTCAAAGACAGAGGTCATAAAGATACCTTGTCTCATTATCTGCATCTAACAACTATGTCAAACAATGGCTATTTAATAGATTCTCGAATTACCATGTGTGGAGGGGCTTTTCTCACATCAAGCTGTTCCCTGGCACCAGCTAAGTGTCTTACAATTCAACTCAATGCTGACACTATTTACCTGGAGATGGCATCAGACCCCACAGGGTAAGGGCTCAGTCCCATAACGCCCCACTTCAAATGTCAATCTCAAGTCCAGGTTGTTCCCTGGGCTCTGACCTGCTGTCTATAAATCAGAGGCTCCCCACAACACCTTCGTTGGGTTTAATTAAGTTTCTAGAGCAGCTCACAGAAGGCAGAGAAACACTTTACTTACTACATAATTGGTTCATTATAAAAGGTTGTAACTCAGTAACATCCAGATGGAAGACATGCATAGGAGCATGATGTAGGAAAGGAATGGAGTTTCCATGCTTTCTCCTGGGCCCTACTCTCCCAGAATCTCTGCGAGTTCATCAACCCGGGAGCTCTCCAAATCCACCCTTAGGGTTCTTATGGCAGCTCCATCACATAGGCATGTCTGATTAAGTCAGCGGCCATTAACCATTGACTCAACCTCCAGCCCCTCTTCCCTCCCAGGAAACCAGGGAAGGGACCAAAACTTCCAATGCTCTAATCACAGTGTAGTTTCCTGGGGCAACCAGCCCCCATCCTTAGGTGCTTCTCAAAATTGCCTTATTAGCATAAAAAGAGACAACTTTATGGCTCTTATCACAGAAAATTCCAGGGGTTTTCGGAGCTCTGAACCAGAATGGGATGAAAACTAAATATACATATATTGATGTATATCACAATATCACAACTATTAAGTATAAATTAGGAAACTGTATGAAGTTTAGGAGAGATGAGGAATTATAAATATTATAAGTCATAAAGTAGGTTAGTGTGTTGATCTCTTAGATTGTTATTGTCTACCATCTTTATGTTAAATATCCTATTACAAACTCACAAAGATTTCAGAAACGGCAGCAGTCTGAAGTATAATAATAACAATCTTATATTTTAGTTAACCATGTGACAGCACAGGATTAAGTATCAGGTGAGTGTCTAGACTTTTATGTGGATTATCTAATTTGATTCTCATGCTAGCACTATGGAGTGGGAGCTATTACTATTTCCATTTTGTAGATGGAAAATTGAGACTTGAAGAAATTCACTAATTTTCCCAAGTCCTCTTCAAAAACAAGGAAGACAGTTTGACTTCTCAACCTGTCAATCATTAAGCTATACATTTAATTCCTATGAAGACCCTATGAGACAGGTAGTATTCTGAAATTTTTACTGAAAAGGAAACTGGGCTTAGGTGGTGTTATAGGTGGAATTGTGGTCCTCAGAAAGATATGCTGAAGTCTTAAACAGCCTCCCTCATACTTCTAAATGTGATCTTATTTGGAAATAGTGTCATTTTAGATACAATTAGTGATGATGAGATCATACTGGAGTATGGTGGCCTTTATCCTCTTATGACTAGTATCCTTATGTCAAAAGGGAAATTTGGACACAGAGAGGAAAGATGGCCTGAGAAGACAGAGGCAGATATTAGAGTTATGCCGCCACAAACCAAGGAATGCGAGGGCTACTAGAAACTAGAAGAGGCAAGGAAGAATCCTCTCCTGGAGTCTTTGGAGGGGACATGGCCTCGCCAAAAACTTGATTGTGAACTTCTAGCCTTTAGGATTGTATGAGAATAAATTTCTGTTATATTAAGCCACCCAATTTGTAGTACTTTGTTTGCAGCCCTGGGAAACTAATATAAGTGGTTAGGACTTTTGCTAAAGGTCAAGGTTTAATAAGTGGCAATTGCTAAAATACTGGTATTGATAAATACAACTCTTAATTTATTCTGAATTGTCCAAACAAATGAAATTATGTAACGTCCAAGTCTCCAGTACCTTTTTTTCATACTTGGCCACAGCCTCTCACCATGACATCTAACAAAATCTGCACCATCTCTTCCATCTATAAGTTATACCTGCTGTTTTTTAAAGTTCATTTTCTAGGTCTCATGCCATCTCGCCCCCTCAAGGACATGATTGTATCCTTTCTCCTTTCTTCTTCTTAGATCCGTACTCACTTATCTTCTACTGACTCTCTCATCTTATAAGGATGCTGTTATTTACCCATATTTAAAAATACCAAACTGCTTTTCATGCCCCTTTTTGTGCCGGTCACTGCTCCCTCTCTTTTTTCCCTTTTTCAAAACATTGGCTCGAGTGTTATATAAGGTGTGCAAACATAGATTTACAGTTGTGAGCACATGAAACAGTTTATTCCTGTCCTGTCATACGTTAATTATTATGTTATTGTCCATATGAACAACTGTAAACCTACTTTTGTTCCGCCCTGTGTATTACAGTGCGTTATATTCACTGACCTGGATTCTTCTTCTCAAATCTCCTTTTATTACTACTTTCCCTCAGAACCACTGCTATTCCAGCAGTCCACTGAAACTGCTCCATCAGGACCGCCAGGGGCTCCCGTGGTGCTCAGGCCAGCGACCGCTTCCCATCACTCACCTCACTTTACCAGTCATCACAGCCATGACACACAGTTGAGAAGACTCTCCAAGATACACTTCAGAGAGTTTCCAGAGTATCAGATTACCTCAGTCTTCTCCTATGTCATTAGTCACTTCTTGGTATCTTGCTACTTAATTCTTTCTCTTTGGTCCTCTTCATGTTGAAGTGTCTCAGGGCTCGAGCTTGTTCCTGGTCTTTTTTTCCCTTGGTCTAAAATACTCCCTTCCTTATCTCGTCCAGTTTCATTCGGATTCTTATGACTCCCAAATTGATATCCTTGCTCTCAACTTCTCTTCTAAGCTCTAGATTCATATATACATCAACTGCTTCTTCTATCGCTGTGTTCTTAGCATCTATTCCCCACACAGTAGCCAGAGTGCTGCATGCCACTGCCCAAGATGACGCCCTGCCATGGCTTGCCATTCGACTCACTGTAGAAACTAAACTTTCCAAACGGCCTAGAAATCCATCCACTCTCTGAACTCATCTGCCATCACCTTCCCCACCCCTCGGTGACTCTGCTCCTGCATTCTCTTACTTGTTCCTCCTTGAATCAGTCTTCTATACTCCCAGTTTAGAGCTCTCCTCTGGCTTTTTCCTCAGCCTGGAATGCTTTTTTCTCAGATGTTTCCTTGGCTGAGTCCCGCATGTCCCTGAAATCTTTCCTTAGGTCTCACTGACTCAGTAAGTTTTCCACTGGACAGCTTGTCTGATACTACAAGCTGCCCCATCAGCCATGGTCCCCAAGCCCCCGATCCCCTGTTCCACATTTCCTTTCTGCCATAAGAATTTCACATACTGTACAATTTAATTACTTATTAAGTTCTATTTTTCCCTATCTTCCTATGCTGAAATGATAGCTTTTCAGGGGCAGTGTTTCTAGACTGATCTGCCTATTAATATATGTTGGTATATGCCCAGATCCTCACATAGTCTAAATACACAGAAAGCATTTGTTGAATGAAGAAACTATAATAAGTAATGTTTGCATTTCTGAATATTACTACTGATATTAAGATACTTTTTTACTTCAAATATAGAAGTAAAGAGATTTATAGGAAATATGGGCATTTCCATAAGTTTATACTGACCTACTTTTATATCATCTGTATAAAAATAATTATTGGAAAAAGAATAAGGCAGTTGTAAATATTTTCATAAATATTTATTGCTTTATATTGTTCTCAACTGAATGAAATTTTTTTCCTTAGGTCATTTGTCTGTCATTAAATGAAAAATAAAAATGTAGCTAATCTGTTTTGTGCACTGTATTCTTTAGTGCATTTCATAGCACAATCAATACCAATTTACATCCATTCACTACTAATTGCCTCTACCAAATGAGACTCCAAAAGTTTCCTCTGAATAAATTGGAAAAAATGGTAATAAATGTTCAGCAAACCTCAAACCATAATTGGATAGCTGTGTCCCCAACTGGCAAAAAGTTGTATGAAGTGCTGAGTGTAATCTTATTTATTGATTTCCTTCATTCTAGAGTTGGTGAAGGGCACAAAAAGGAACAGTTAAATCAAACTGTTGCGATTTATTAATAGAAAAAATGTGTCACATCTCTCTGCACACCGGCAAAATTGCTTATTTGTCCTTAATGTATTTTCAAACAGTGTTTTTATTTGGGAAATAACTGCAAGGACACTTTTTAATACTGTTTTTCTCCTTTCTGTAAAAAAATAGAGTTTCACTTCTGCCATATGTTACGACTCATGGTAAAAGACATGATTAGATAATTGATCTGAAAGTATCTCATGATTCCCTCCAATCTTGATTCTTATAAGTTTTAATTTTGCAGGTAGAGTAATTCAGTCAGAGACAGGCCTGGCAAAAAAAAAAGAAAAAGAAAAATCGATAGGTTCAGTACTGGAAATCAAAAAAGGCGACCAGGCAGATATTTCTCCAGAGGGCTGTAAAGTTTGGTGATCAAGTTTGCTTTTTCTGCATATTCAAACTAGAGGCAGAAATATATTTATATATTCTCTTTAGTCACTGGGTTCATAGGAGAATTTGCTTGAATTTCACTTAGCCCTGAACTTAGAATTTTAGATTCTGTGTAAGTTTAGAGTGCAACCAGATGTTAGTAAAAATCAAAGCTGCGATGATTCTAGATAATCAAATACCATTATGTGTTTATCAAGGGATTCATTCAGAGCAGTTTTATATTTTGGACTCTGGGTAATAAGTACAATCGATCCTTAGGTTTATTTTAGGAAGATGATTTTTTATAAGAAGATATTCCTCCATGCTGATTCGCTCTTGGCAGAGGTTGCTTGCACCCAGCCACTACAGTGATTTTTTTAATGAATTAGAAGTATAACTGCAGGGCCAACGGTGGTGGCAGCAGCTCTTTTAGCAGCGGTGATTCCTTAGACTGTGCCTATTTGACATGTAGTTGAATTGGGAATTCAATATATATGTATGTATTAAATATAAATGGGTGATTGACATAATCATACTTGTCAATCACCTATTTATATGGCTTAAAGCTGCCTGCAACAGGGAGAAATTTCCCTACCTTCACTGCTATAATACTTTATTGGACAGGCTTTCTCTGTCAGCCTATAAGTAACTTGGTCATCATCACATGACCAACCAGATGCTTTGTGTTCTATGTGTGTCTCATGGAGCTCTGAATAATGAATTCCCCATGAACTTGGCACCTTAAAGGTAAAAACTGAGGATGTATTGGAGATGTCCAGCCAAGCAGAAAATATGTTCTTAGATTTTCCCATCAGAAAGAAACAGAAAAATATCACTGTACCACTTAATTAATGAGATAGAGTACTTGTTCCAAGTGGTCAGATGCCTGAATTGTATAACATTTAGAGAATAGTCCTGTTTTATTATTTTTAAATATTGCTTTAAATATGGCTATATTTATTATTTTAAACATAAATATGGCTTAAGAGATTTTGAGAAATGCCTGTT